>JAVTVY010019599.1:0-55695 GCA_036873755.1 Hanleya hanleyi | reverse complement strand
AGATGCATCCATTATTCATAACACTGCTTTTAGATTCATTTTGAAAAGTTTTAACCCCCTGAATTAGATCGGCAACAAAGTTAAAAGACACTAGTGTTTTTTCAATATAATCCCAGGAGACCGAGTCGAAAGCCTTTTCGAAATCTATCAAAAATAGAAGTCCCGGTATGTCGTTTTCCTCCGTATAATTCACAAGATCAAATAACAATCTTGTTATTTCCCCGATAAACCGCCCCTTCATAAACCCCTTCTGCGATTCGTTGATTAGTAACGGCAAAACGTTGCGAATTCTGGTTGCTATGCATGTTGATATGATTTTATAATCAATATTCAATAAAGATATTGGGCGCCAATTTTTTAAGAATTTTCTGTCTTTACCGTCTTTTGGTAGACACGATATATAGCTTTGCTGCTGAAACGGAGAAAGTTTCCCTGTATTGAATGCCTGCTGAGCTGAACATAAGACAAAAACTCCAATTTCCTTCCAAGAACATCTGTAAAATTCCACAGGATATCCGTCAGATCCGGGCGATTTTCCATCTTTCATTTGCCGAAGAGCTTCAGTTAGGTTATCTAAAACGAGAGATCCTGAAGGATCTTGGCGCCCACCATTGTCCGATAATTGTAAGCTAATGACTAGAGGATCTTTTTGTCCATTGTTACTAAGTACAAACGATTGATTTGTAATTTTGTTTACAGAATTTCGAATCTGAGCGAAAAGGATCGGAAAAGGTCACTGAAAAACACCAAGATATAATCTAAGTTTCAGGAGTTTCAAGATTTCTAGAAACTGTACTTATGTCGGTTGTTATAATACAAGAGAAATGAGCAAAGTTAGTCTGAAAGTGAATGTACATGTACGGAGGATTATTCGCCTTTGTTTCGTAGTATTTTTTAAAATATTTTTTTTGCACGTGTCATCATTGGGTACTGGAAGCGAAGACCAATCTCTTTGACACTTTGGCATGAGCTATGAAACATACTTAAGATTTTATAATTAAGAACGAGTGCTAATTCTGTTCTGTTTATACGGCTATTTTGAGATATCTCTTTTAAGATGGTACACTACTTAATACTGAAGGGATCCGGTCTGCGCAGTAATGTTGAAACTTTGAAAGTGCCTGAATCCTGATTATCTCCCTTGGATCGAAACATGCAGTAGTCTACAGTTGTCGAGTTGTGACGTTGAGTCACAAGAGTGACGTCCCTTCATGTAGCCGACCCGCCGGTAGACGAAAGGGTGGAGCAGTTCACTTGCTACTGCATGGACTAAAGAAAGCTGATTTAAAATTTGAAGAAATACATTTTAATTCTGAATTATTTGAACTCCTTGATATGGAAGGTGAAGGTATGGATATTCTCTATAGTCAATATATAGAATATGCCCCACCGTTTGATCCGCCGACTCTTGTGACGCAACGTCACAACTCGAGAATACCGAATTAATTTGAAACGTAGCTTGGATTTTCGAAGCGGACCAAAAAAGGTATCTTGCACTACTACGCCCCATGTGGGACCTGTGTACCAAAATTCAGATAGATCCACAAAATATTTCCTGAGAATTCACGGTAACAATGTTTCAAGGGGAAATTCAAGATGGCCGCCTTGTGGCCATATTGGATTTTCGATTCGGACCGAAAAAGGTATCTTGCACAACTAGACCCCAAGGGGAACCTGTGTACCAAATTTGAGAAAGATCCATGCAGTAGTTCCTGAGAAATCGCGATAACAAGGTTTCATGGGGAAATCCAAGATGTTTGCCTGGTGGCCTGTGGATTTTTTTCGAATCGGACCAAAAGGTTTCTTACTACAACTAAAGACCCCAAGGAGCCTGTGGCACCCAGGTGAGAAAGATCCATGAAGTAGTTCCTGAGAAATCATGATAACAGGTTTCATGGGGGAAATCAGATGGCTGCCTTGTGGCCATATTACGGGATTTTCGAATCGGACAAAAGGTTTCTTGCACAACTAGACCCCAAGGAACCTGTGTACCAAATTTGAAAAAGATCCATGGAGTAGTTCCTGAGAAATCGCGGTAACAAGATTTCATGGGGAAATCCAAGATGGCTGCCTGGTGGCCATATTGGATTTTCGAATCGGACCAGAAAAGGTTTCTTGCACAACTAGACCCCAAGGGGAACCTGTGTACCAAATTTGAGAAAGATCCATGCAGTAGTTCGAGAGTACTTGATAACAAGGTTTTCATGGGGAAATCCAAGATGGCCGCCTTGTGGCCATATTGGATTTTCGAATCGGACCAGAAAAGGTATCTTGCACAACTAGATCCCAAGGGGAACCTGTGTACCAAATTTGAGAAAGATCCATGCAGTAGTTCCTGAGAAATCGCGATAACAAGAAATTGTTTACGGACGGACGGACGACGGACTGACGACGGACCACGGACAAAAAGCGATTTGAACAGCCCACCATCTGGTGATGGTGGGCTAATAAGCGGTCCTTCGCATGAATTTTTCTCTGCTTCCGTTAATTTTATCGAATGGTTTAAGAAGAGATTTTCATTTGTGTCGGGCATATATTTTAATTCCGAGTATAAGTTCTTGTAAAAATGCTTTAATTCGGTCAGAATGGCATCAGTTTGATTAACAATTCCAGAACTGATTTCTATTTCTGTTATGGTTTTTACTATAAAGTTCCTTTTTTCCAGCGAACAAAAATATGCAGAGTTCCTCTCTCAATGTTCTGCCCAATTTGCCTTAGATCGTATTATTGCGCCTTGAACCTTCCAGTTCCTCACCTCTTCAAGCTTACTTTTGCTCTTTTCAAGATTCTCTTTTAATCTGTGCTGCTGTTCTTTTGATGTTTCGCAAAGTTCTTTTTCTAATTCAATTATTTCGTGTTCTATTTTTTTTTCTACCATAGTTCTTTCCTTTTTCTTTGCCACTGACTATGGAATAGTGACGCTCCTTATTTGTATTTTTAGGAACTCAAAAAATGTTGGTCATTAATACTTAGGGTTACATTTGCAGGATCTTCCATATCTCCAGATACATAACATTGCGCCAGTGAGTCTTTTATCGTATCCTTAACTAATTCTATATATTCAGGGTCCTCGAGCAGCATTGTGTTTAATTTCCAATACCCCGGTCCGCGTGCGCGGCGTGCAAAACAGTATTTTAATTTTATGAAAGAGTAGTCGGACCGATAAGATATTCCGATATCAGATTTTGCGCCTAGAATATTTATATCTTCGGACGTTAAAAAATAGTCAAGGCGACTTTGTTTTATGCCAGTGCCTGTATTTTGCCGCCAAGTAAATCGCCTGGATAATGGATTCTGTTGTCGCCAAATATCTACCAAACCTAGTTGCAGTTTAGCATCGAGAACTTCTAGTCTCGCCTTCGGATTATTGATCCTAACATAATTAAATGTGTCCGTAGAATAATCCTGGACTAAGTTCCAATCACCACAAGTGATGATGGTGTCGTTTTCCATCTCTCTTATCGACTGGAAAAAAGTTCGGTAGAAACCGGGGTCATCAACATTGGGACCATAAACACACCCCAGGGTTAATTTGGTATCTTGTATAGAAATATCGAGAATAATATATCTACCGTCTTGGTCGTTTTTTGATTGATGAAAAGTGACATCAAGGTTGTCACGGAACAAGATGGCGACGCCTGCACTGTTGGGTTTTCCGTGACTGTAAAAAGGTATGTATTTTCTACCCCAGTCGCTTTCCCACGTGATCTCTGTTTCTGTGGAGCCATGGGTTTCCTGTAGACAAATAATGTCGCCGTGTTTTTTATTTAGCCATTTGAACATATCAACCCGCTTTTTCTGATCAGAGTGGAGCCCTCTGACGTTCATAGAATGTATGGTTATGTCACTGAAGACTGGCTAATAGTACAAAAATATGTTTGGTTTGTGATGGAGTAAGGGACGATGACTGAAATAAGCTTGACATAAAGATCAGGGAACGTAGATCGGAATTTACTGAAAAGCACGTAACATAGACGGTTACTATATATATATAATACATACAGCATTACGAAGTGGAACAAGAGTAGCTTGTCCCGCGCCTATAAGATTAATTTTCACAGAGATGCGATTGTGCCAGACGATTTAGTACTTTATCATAATAATGACGATACAATCATATAATTCGGCGGGCAGAAAAAAAAACTTGCCTTGATCTTTAAGAAAGGGTAAAGAGAAGTCTGAGATATTATATAAATGGTTCAGTGATTAAACGTGGTATATCAGTGGTATGTTGATATACCTGCGCATAGGTATCTGTGTAATTATGCCATTATGCGCACGCCTTTATAAATTGAGAGAGTGAAAAAAGTCCACCTTTGTTCCTGCTCCAAGAACCCTCCGGAGATGAGGAAGAAAAAAAAATTAAGATACAAATGCAGTTGTGCTGCTAACCAGTGACCAACTACGCCTGGTAATTAAGCAGAAATAATCTCAAGAACTTTTGACATAACTTTCAATCACAAAAACTATGTCGTTCACATCTTCTAATTATGGTTAGCAGCCTTGAGAAGTCTCTAGTGTCTCCCACGAAGTCAAGACCTTCTTTTCAGTCAAGTCAAGGTCTTTGGATTATGGACGCGGATATTCTTTGAAGGAAGGCGGCTGAATAACGAATGACGGACAAGACGCGTGTAACTTGTAATCTTTGTGAACAGCGTAGCCTGTACAGGAAAGTAAACTATAATTATAGGTCTAATGAATAATAGCTAATAAAAATGGTTTGGAGAATAATTATTCCAAGAGAACTGAGACCGCCGTGCGGTGGACTTGTGGTAGAGCGATCGACTCCCAAGCGATGGGTATCAGGTTCGACCTCTGGCCGAGTCGTACAAAACATTAAAAAAGAAAACTACTTGCTTGGCGTTACGAGGATAGATCAAGGACAGGTCGGCCCAGTGTCAGAATATGACTGGAGCTTGTTGAAAGCGGGATTAAAATCCTACTCACTCACTCACTCATTCACTTATGGTCTCGAGAGAAATATATACTAATGTCGACTAAAGTTTCTTATACCATGACATATGTAAATGGATGGACATGCTGATGATTTATACTTTGTTAATAGAAGTTGACAGCCACACGAGTTGATGTTGTTTGGTTTGTCCTTAAGCCAGTTTCAACATGACGCGACTCTACATACCACGAACACATCGCGCTGAAAATTGCTTCAAATTTTCAATGTTGCACGACATGAATATGCTTGCCACATGCCGTGGTGAGTACGGGAATACAGAATGAAGAGCAAGTTAGCATCTCCGTATAATGTTCAAGATACATTAGTTTGTCCTTTTTCAGAAAGGGAATTTGTTGTGCTCTTAGGCTAAATTGAGCTTAGGCAAAATTAAACGCAACGCTAAAAGTGTGGTGGAACACGATGGCGGCGTACTGACAAGAATTACAAGCGTCTAGTCCGTCATTCATAATTCAGCCGTCGTCTATTAAAGAATATCCGCGTCCATAATCCAAAGACCTATTCCATATTCCATATAACAGTATTAGCACCAAATTCAAAAGAACAATCATGGTATACATAAACATAGGCTAGTTTCCTGCAAGAGAGAAGCGGTTAACAGTTTTCAATGATGCCGACAAGACATCATGATGTTCCAAAAATATAAAATCCGTATCGCTGATCAGTATTCTTAATCCATAATAATTGTTGTAAAGTCGTCATCCAGAGAATGATGTATCTCAGTCACGCTTCGATTGTGACTATTCATATGAACACCATGAGGATCTTGAAGTACAGGGCTTCATACGGCCCCTAGCCCCGGGGTAGCGAAATTAGACACAAGTTACGAAACGTAACGGCATAGATCTTGCACGCTACGCTCGTATTTTGCTATCAGCATTCGATATGTATCGCCAAATTTGAGAAACTTTGAGTGGATGCGCTTGTTGGAATAACCCTGTTTTATAAGTTTCTGCAACAATGTTTTGTGACGTTGATTAAAATCGTCACAGCTAACACAGGATGTAGCAAATGCTACTAGGCGAGATATGTATACGCCATATGCAGGTCCCACTGGAATATTACTGTCCAGAAAGGGATGGTTTACGATGTCGAAATTGTAACCATCTCTTTTGTCTCTTTTGAGAATGCCCGCTTCATTTTTATAGAGATATAGATCTAAATATGATGTGCCTGTGGGGCTATCTGTAGTTTCCTTCAAATCCAGTGAAGGTGGATATATATCCTTCACTGCGCCATTTATATAGCGCTTATTCACAGCGAGGAGATCGTCTATATAGCGTTTGGTGAATGAGAAGGAACGGGCTTTCAATGGATCGGTTTTTGAAAGCGCCTGCATATAGTCATATTCATAAGAGAACAGATACAGGTCAGCCAAAAGGGGTGCACATTAGCACCCATTGGAATACCTATATGCTGATGAAATATTGTGTTGCCAAATTTCAAATAGATATTTTTAATGAGAAATTCAAGCAATTCTATAAACGAAGAAACAACCCATGAATGATATCTCTTGTAGTAGAGCTAAAGAACGCTTTATGGCTTCCGACATTAATATATCTGCGATCAGTTTTCTTGAACACAGACACGATAAATGAACTTAGACGGTCAACAAGGTCCTGATGAGGGATTGTAGTATAGAGAGTGGAGAAATCTCATCTGGATACATGTCTGTACGGTATGTCATATGACCCCAGAGATAGATATACTGACTGCATATTTCTAAAATCATCACAAGAACCAAAAGTGATACCTGTGATGGTTTGTATCCCAGTCACGCTTTTATTGTAGCTGCCCATGCGGACATATCGAATGACACGACCACACGGCCCCAGCACTGGCTTGAGCGGCACTAGACACAAATATTTGAGAGCACTGATGTAATTACAAGCGTCTGGTCCGTCATTCATAATTCAGCCGTCGTCCATTAAAGAATATCCGCGTCCATAATCCAAAGTCCTATTCCATATTCCATATAACAGTATTAGCACCAAATTCAGAAAGACAATCATAGTATACATAAACATAGGCGTGTTTCCTGCAAGAGAGAAGCGGTCAACAGTTTTCAATGATGCCGGCAAGACATCATGATGTTCCAAAAATATCAAATCCGTATCGCTGATCAGTATTCTTAATCCATAATATTCGTTGTAAAGTCGTTATCTAAAGAATGATGCATCTCAGTCACGCAGTCAATAGCCACCAGCAGAATCTCAATATATAAAGGCAACACTTAAAAGCGAGTGTGGACCGGTGACTGAGAGTGTATGGCTTCTATCTTCTAACCCAGCTAGGACAATTTTCTCCACATTGGGGACAAGTGTCCGTACTTGGTTACAATGGAAAGGATATGAAAAGAGACAGTAATCACCAGGATATTCTAGTCCATCACACCGGCGTACTAGCTGACAACAAATCATTTAACACACAGATAAATATATTGACTGCATATTACTAAAAACATAAGTGATCGCTGTGATGATTTTATCCCAGTCATGCTTTAATTGTAGCTGATCATGTGGAACAGGGTTGTTCCATGGATAACTTCATTAGAAGTCGGATGGATAGCAACTTCTTTATTGCTGTGGAGCTGACATTTCGTTGGATATACTTAAAACTTTTTCAAGGCTAATGAAGTTGGAGGTATCTCCAACGAAACGTCAGCTTCATGACAATGAATAAGTTGTTATCCAGCCTTGCGTTATATACGCCGAATTTTAAATGCCTATCAAAGTAATTGTAAGACCAGGGTATATATATAAAGCACGACTCTTAGGTTTCTCAGAGAAAGAATACGCATGACATCGCTTGGAATTAGTAATTTCCCACCTGATGTTGCGAGAGGAACAAATAGAAAATCAAAATCGTCTATGAAATGAATCACCTGGTAAAACAGGACCGACCTCAAGCCCACTGTCGCACTATCAACATAACAGTTTTTGAAATCTCAGTCTTCAGAATACTTTAGGCCGTACGAACAGTTGACATTTCGATCAATAACTATTGCAATCAGGTGACCCAGACTATTGTCATACTTAAGAGTACATTAACCGTTTGTATATAATGGATATCGATTGTATGCTGGGCCTTTTCCTTTCCTGGACAGCTAGTCTTATGCCTGGTCTGCAGTCAGTCTTCATCTTATTACGTATATGCAACTGCGTTTCTTCGACACGGGAGTTTGATCTTTTCCGAGATAGACCAGTTGTTGAAACATTTATAAAGCAGTAATAGAAAATAATCAAGTATCTTTTCCGAAATATTGCAGGTTCCTTCTGATTCATTTCTAGTCGAAGGACTCGAAGATATTTAACTCCTCATTCCCAATAATTCAACACGGGACTCTTCTGAGACATTGCGATGTGGTGGTAGGTGGTAGGAGGGGAACGAATCTAGCAAATACATTTGTACAAGATTAGACGATGTATCGCTACCACCAAACCAGTCCTAAGCAACAGAATTAATCAATTATTAAAGTTTATCTGGAATATTCAGCCGAATCACTTTTTAATCTGCATCTTAGGAAAACCGATCCTTAAGCCAGCGCAAATATTGCAATGAATGAGACGAGTTTGCGGTATTTATATCCGGAACTTGGGACAATATTTACCTTTACTTTTATTTTCCATGCCACGAATTACACTCACTGACCGCACAACGCGAAGACAAATATTATTATTTGTATTAGATCATCAGTGAGGTAAAAGCTTTTTATGGTTGGAAGGGATAATGGATCCAAATTCCACTGACGAACTATTCAGTTATCTCTCAAAATGCATTGTGTCTACAAATTGTTTCTGTGTTGGGCTGTGCCACATCAAACTATGCCTTATCGTTCGAAACATGTAATACAGTATAACCGACGCACATTGATTGGATAATATATCGCTTGTGCAATTAGAATCAATCCAAGAACTATAAATATGCGATATCTTTAAAACAAATATCAATAAACGTTGTAAATCTCATGCTGTAAATCTTGGTATTAGCGATCTGCAATCTTGAAATAATGCATCAGCTCATGGCTTATGTCTTTGATTTGATTCTCTTACCTTTTTTTCGATTATTCTTGTTCAACCGACTCTTCCTTTGTCGTCAGCGATCGAGCCAATTCATGTTTTTTTATATTCTCCTTACGAAACATAACCAACGTTAAAGCAAGCAAAGAAATGTTAAGAGGAATTTCAAGATGTCGAACGAAATGTGATATTCGAATCAGTGGTTAAGAAGCACAAAATTAGCTAATGATGTTTTTGGGGGACCACTCGCGGAAAAATAGTATAAATCAGCTGAGAAAAAGTAAGGTAGTCGACACGGCTCACTACACAGATTCTTCCGCTGAGAATTTGGACAGAAGAGCGGAAACTCACCACGACAGAGATGGGGCTACCAGGAGAAGAATCGGACATAATTTGTGCAGAATACCATAGCAAGCCCTCAGTCTCGATCCTCTGTGTTACGGCTGTTACTGAAAACATCGGTAGAAGAGCTCATCCACGGCTAGTTAACGAAACCGAAAGGGAATTCTGGAGAAAGCATCATATTTTTATAGTCAGTCGAATGTATTGAATTTGACAGGTTTTATCAAAGTTCTTAGTTGATGACGAGTGGAGAGGTCTTAAACAACTCACATACCGACGTCTTATTGAAAGTTGTCAGACTGTCAGTTACACACTTTATTTTCATTTAATATATTTGCCGCTACGCTCATTACAATAGATTTTCCATGATTTTCTATGATACAAAAATTCAGATAATACGATTCAATGCGCGGCAGTTTGTTAAAGATCTCCTTTGTTTCTGGATTAAATAACTACTGAATCGCGATATTGTGTTATACTCACGAAATAAGTTTCCAAGCTAAGGCAAAAATAGCCGCAACGCGCAATCGCGATTCAACGATTCATGTTTAGAAACTTCACCCAATATTCCCTTGCAGCTTGATATCCATAAACGCTTCCTTCCGTAATCTATCAATACGAATTTGCAACACATATACCAATAGTAGTTGTTTTTGAAAGTGGAACTATTTTTAGTTTTTTATCTGAACATCGGAGTGCCACGCTAAAAAGTGAATCTCAATAGAGTTTTGTCGGGCAGTTATGCGCAATTTCACGAGTGGTAACCAGGAAATGAGCTGACTTATGTCAAGGACACGTCATAGAGAATCAGATTGGAGACACAATATGAGCAGTCGATTTTGAATTATTCCCACATTGTGAAACACCCAGTTACGAAAACGGTCTCCACCGACCGAGTCTAGCTGCAAACAGCTTGCATTTTCAACCCATTACACAAGTACATGACGATAAATATTGAAATTTCTAGGCAGAGTAGAAATGCGCACCATCACATTGACACGCGCAATACGTTGATGCAACTTCAACTTTCACCAGCATTGTCGATTAATTTTTTGAAATCAAAGTTCGTACATCAAGTGAGGGATGCGAATAACTAACTATCGATACCTGTTTTATTAACTCGGGATGAATAGTCAAAAGCGATAGACAAGCTGACGAAATATTACAGGATTTATAATTACTAGTAGTTCAGCTCCTTTTATTAGCATAGGGGGGTCGCGTAACCTTTCTATACTACTCATCGCGCACTACTCATCGCGCATGCGCAGTAGACACATTCGACTGTAGGGTGCAAGCCTGGCCCATGGAATCTCAGGTAGTGAAAACCTCAGGTCTCTCGACCCACCCTATCCCGCGCCACACCTATGCGACATCCACTGTGTCCAGTGAGTAAAGCGGAGTAGGAGGAGGAGGAGGAGGAGGAGTAGGAGGAGTCGGACACGCCACGGATTATACTAGGGAGATTTAACAGTAACAACTTTATTGGCAAATATATTGGTTGATGAGAAAAATAGACTCGAATTTCAGCATCGGTTGGAATCTGTGATAGAAACCATTCAGGTATATTTGAACATTTTTCTGTGTTCGGCCAAATTGTACGCTGAATTTTCCGCTAACGGATTACCTGTTCCGTCTTTGACCCCTGTGTTATAATACTTAGAAAATTTACCATAATTCGAACATACTGACTTGTCTATTCTATTCATTATTTGTATCGTATTGTACAGAAATGGCGTTATATGTCATTGGTTGTTTTCCATTTGTCACGTACCTCATTTTGGACTGCTAACTCCACTGTCTTGGCTGCCTTTTGGGTTTGACGGTCAGAGCAGACAGATCCCAAAACATCAAGTCCTCTCCTACTACGAGAGACGCCTCATTAATTACTGAATCAGTGGATGTTACATCTTTCTGCAAACCACTTTCTAAACCCGTAAACGTGAATTCAATTAGTATCAGCGAATACAAGTTATAAAATCCTGTTGTCACTATGAAGAATGCGAGATAACCGGAATACGTATCGACTGCTATATCTATTAATAACTTCCGAACTGAATAGAAATTCAACATACCTATCTTTTTGCATTGTTCTTGACATTACAACTGCAATGGGAATCAAGTTTTCTCATCCTGAACACTGAGACAAAACTAACAGTGATGTAGAGTAAATAGTAATGTTTCAAAACGTAAATCAGTTGTCATTAGTACGCAACCGAATATCGGCGCTTGCAGCAACAACACGTAAATTTGAGCCGAGAATTCAGGAAATTCCCAAACTTATTATGACGGCAGAAGTATCCACTACGCAAATGAGGTGTATATATATTACCAGTTTTTCAAGTGTCCCCAGTAGCTTCCAAAACAGTGCAACTTGACTAGTGTAGCGGAAATTTCCTATACTAAATGAGTTAGTATGGAAACTTATTTTTCAATGTCTAGGTATGCTGCCACCAGTACCACTAAGGGTGATACGACCTGAATGAACTCTCGTTCCTTATGTGAGACGAGCGAGAACTGTTCTACACTGGTTTCTAATCTGTGCAACCTTGTTTCTTCAGTATGAAACCTTATTGAACCTCTGCTTCTATAGACTTCAACACAATTATAACCAATCTCTCTTCGGGGGTGCCGCTACCAAGGGGTACGTTTTCGTCGTGTCATCGAATACCTTAACTGTCAGTTGTCAGGTCGTTCTAGTTACCTGCTAATACTGTTTCCAACTTCTTCTCTGATATAGAATTCAGTACTGTTTTCTCATCCAGTCATAGTTGTACAAATTTGCTTGTGCGAAATTTGCTAGTCCAGTTACTGTTATATTTGCAATAGACTAGATTCCAATACATGTACCAATAAAAACGTCAACAATGGTTTCAAGTTCAACAAATAACAGTATAACAGTTTATTCAGTATGTACAACTTTTGCTTGAATACCAGTTGTGTAATAAATGTCCCTATGCTATTCCCTATGTATACATATATCTTCTCCACTGTTGTGCCAGTTTGGTTGGTTGAATTTAGGTTAACTTCCGAAACGCTTGTGCATCGAATTTCTTGCTCATCTGGTTTAATCCGCAGGTAAATAATTAATATGGTACAGCATCTGCACACAATATTACTTCAATCCTGGGTTTAGCCAAAATAGCAATGAAATTCATATAATAAAGTTGTTGCGCGAAAACCGTTGCAGCCCTGCGCGAAAACTGTTGCTCTGTGCAGGAATGGTTGTGCTGGCTTGAATTATGCTAAAACTGCTTTGTGTGCCAAAATTGTTTATGTTCCTTACTTATTAGAGCTAACTTTCATGATTATTCACTGTTCATGACTTGTGCTCAACGAAGTTATATCCTTAGAAGTTCAGCTCAACTGTCGCGGTATGGCTTCCTGTCGCTCTCAGCAAAGTGCATTGGAATAACCTGGTTCAGCAGAGCAAATGAAATTTCCCAGGTTAAGCTCAGCAAATGGGAATTGCCATGTTAAGCAGAACAGGATTGGTGTACAACTCTTCTTGCAGCGATAATTCAGTGGGAAATCTTGCTATTTATTTGGGTTGAATACTATAAACATCTATCCTTCAACTTGGTTGTTTGTACGATAACAACTACGGTTTTATTTTAGCTGTCGGAGAGAACTTGTATGACCGGCTCTGAGAGCATCACCGAGTGTACTGTGCGAAAACGGCTGTATTTATAGATTTCTGACGAAGCAGGCGGAGCCTAAAATACTACACGAAATGAGACTATCTGATTGGCCGAAAGCCGAAGTGTTGGCTACTGTCAAACACAATTGTACACAGAATGGCTGAGAAATACGAAATGGGGAAATATTTCCAAACCCCATACAATTTTATAACTAAATAATTTCCGTATAATTATTTCATGTTTCTGACTGAAATTATGTGAGAAAGATACCCGAAGATCTGAAGTTTGTATTATATGTTTAAATACAACTTCGTTCATCGCTAACTTATGAAACGAGGTCGGGAAACACTGTCAAACTTCCCCGCCAAGTTCCCGCTCTATCCTCAAACAGCGTGTTCGCAGCGAAAACATACCGGTGTTCCGTGCGATAAAACAGAAGAATGGAGATGCTATCTGAACGATTCCTAACCCCATGGTAAGCGTAATACTATCAATTTCCAAGTTATAATGTCTCAGACGCTAACTCGTTCGACAAACATAGTTTCTGATCGAAAATCCTATAACTTGACAACAACAACACATGCATGCAGTAAAAACTGGCGGCAAATCAGGTTGTCAAGAATTTTGGATAAACTTCTAAAATCTATAGCGCTTAAATTACTACGTATTATGAGCTGACACTTCGCCATAATAAACCTGAATCTATTGTGCAAACATAGATAAGTAGGAATTTGCATGAAATTACGTGAAAGAGATGAAACTGATGGATTTCCGACTCCAGGGGTAAATTTCTCAACAGGCCAAATTTCATCACACAGACGATGTTTGCGTGAGGCTCTCGACGGTCTAATGTTTATGTTTTGGCGCTGAAGTCGAGGCTCAAGAATGTGGGCGCTTTATCCAAACATAGATCTTAAACATATTATACTGGCGAATTTTCGCCACACTACCCCCTCCCAATACTTGTTCGTCCCCGAACAAGGGATAACTTGGCTTATGGAAATTTCATGCAATATCCTTTACAAGTTTTCATAGACGGTTTCAATTCTTTTCTATGCTCCTACTCTAAACTGGTATTTACAATTTTCTCTCACAAATGTATTGCTTCTTTGTTTAGCAATCACAGAACAAACTGGATACTCAGATTAAACAGGTAAAGTAACTTTAACACTGTCCAACGTTAACTGTATCATGCAAAGAACATAACAGTTTATACAAAGGCTCATACAGTCCAAATGTCTTCTTCGGGCAGGTCATAATGTACAATGCCTTTTTTGGTTTGAACTAATTAATCAATCTGAGGTTTCTTTTATATGCGTTCACATACCTATCATTTTCAGACTGATCTCAGATTATAAAATCATACTGATCTTGTTAAATTCAGGTTGCCCTTGAATAATTATCTTCATACAGATCAATAAAGTTCATTAAGTCCTTCTGTAATCAATGTCATTGTGGCAATAAGTTTCCAGTACATGTATATACTTTAACATAATGAAAAGTAGTTATGCTGAATTTATTTTGGATTTTGTTTAGTTTTCTAGATTCTCGACCGAAACACTGAAGTACTGAATATTATTTGTTAAATCTTGTCATCTGTTCCAGGTTGTGTAGATGGAGTTGATGGAAGGACCAGTTTCTGTACCAAGGCCTGGATGGTGGTTTCTTCACTGTTGATTCTTCTGGAAACAAGTCCGCAATCTGCCTGATGATCGAAGGGTATCAGTATCTCCAATATTGCTTCTTCTTCATATCGTTATTTCAAAGGTAATGCGACTCCAGACTCGAATGTTAAGTTTTACTCATTTTGCTCTTCCCAAGTCTACATCAGACTGAGCAAATACTTCTAAGCAACCACTTTACCATACATTGGCTAGCTGGATCTATATCCTGCATACTTCCTTAAGTACAACAACTCCAAATGTGGTAATGTTGCTTCAAACTATTGAACTTACATCACAGAATTTTGACAGAAACAGTTTCCTCTTTACTAGCTTCAAGGACCTCTTTAGTTTCTTCAACAACTACTGCAATGTTTAACTCGGGATTAAGCCCAGCGCTTTTAGTCCCTGCGAGTGCGATGTCCCACCCATATATGAATCTCAATGGCTAGGACTCGCGTTCTGTATCAACCAAAATTATCCGCACATCAGCGTTTTTCGATTTTCCCTATAAAGGTTCGCATATCGCCCATTTACCCAGGATGCTGCTTCCCAGTTCAGGTTGACTAGCAACAATCTGTTGCTGTCCTGGCGGAAGAATAGTCGTCTCCGAAACTACAAGACGACAGCAAAACTGGTCTACTTGCCCATAACATAGAATTTGTTGACCGTTACAAGTCAAGCAGTTTCTATTTAGATGAATTTCACAGTCCATTTCCAGGATCCTATGTAGTTGTATGTTAGCTACATGTATGACATAACTGGTTGGTATGGAAGAATTCCAATGTTCATTTTCACAGATTCCTCGGATACTCAATAATGTATAATTAGCTGTCATTAACTGCATGGGCGTTGTCTATGTTACAGGTCGACTTTTCCTGCAGTATACGGTTGGATACACACTCAGATAAAATAGTAACTCAAGATCAAAATTTATCAATAACAAATACAGTTTCCGTTTCGGCCTGGAACATAGTCATCCGCTTCCTGGTGGTTCTAACCCTACCTTTCGTACAGCTTCCTATTCTCTCTATGTTGTTGCTGACGGTTTAACATAGGTGAAACACGTTATTTCTGACGAATAGCTGTTTGTCCCGTCTTCATCTGTTTCATGGGACTTCCTTGGACCTACAACCGATCGTTGCCCCATTGGACTGGTCTTGCGTTTTCCGATTTACGTTGTGCAATTTGTGGCTGATATTTTCCAATCCACGCCAGAACAATCGCGGATCACATATCCAATTGTGACACCTGTAACATTCGATACTAGAATGACTTTTAACCTTTGAGCTTGTGATTCAACATATCTGTATGATAAGCTTATTAACACATTCTTTGTTTTTCACTTCCAGGGCAGATTTATCATCGAATCTTCATTGCAAGGTGTGACATCTGCACGCCTGCTGAACTTCTCTGTAACACCAGAGTTGCCATGGTTACACTGTGCATCTACCTGCCTGTAACTGTTGATCTCCAGTGCAAAAGCTGCAGCCGCTCAGCTGATGATTTATCGGTTTACACAGATTGGTTGCACATCTGTACACTAGAGTGATCCTCAGGTTTTCTATAGCATTGATGAAGGATATAATTGTCAACCATTCAAGATGTGGAGTGTCCATACCAGGATGTCGAATGGAAGGGACCAACTCTCTTATCGCCTGTCTCAGTTCGCATAGATGCTCCTCACTTGTGTTGACGTTCCCTCAGCTTTGCAAAACCTGTGAACTTGATCTCGCACCATAAATCTTGTTCCCAGAACTTCAATCAACTTGGTTGAAATCTTGAAATTTGTTCATCGGAGTTGCTCGCTTCGCAGCCCTGTCTACCTGTCCGAGTTGTGGATGCACATCTGTTTATTTAGGATTTGGCCTGCAGTAATTCCTTCCATGAACTGTCGCTATAACCTATGGGGTATTCATTTAATTTGACGACGATTTGCGCCTTACACGTGAGTTAGGTCGTCTAGCCAACTCACGCGGGGGATGTTCTCAAAGCCGGAATGCTCACTACCTCATCTTTCAACTACTGTTGATGTGATGGATGAAATGACACTTCGGGATGACTGTCCTCATTAACGCTGGTGTCCGGATCTCTCTGCATTTTTTCATCAAGATGTATTTAACAGTTCAGCAAGGCTTCATGACAGTTTATGTACCAAGTACTGTAGAAACAATACTAATCCCACCGCTCGTCACCAATTGTAGCGGAAATTTCCTATACTAAATCAGAATAGACTTGAACACAATTATAACCAATCTCTCTTCGGGGGTGCCGCTACCAAGGGGTACGTTTTCGTCGTGTCATCGAATACCTTAGATGTCAGTTGTCAGGTCGTTCTAGTTACCTGCTAATACTGTTTCCAACTTCTTCTCTGATATAGAATTCAGTACTATTTTCTCATCCAGTCATAGTTGTACAAATTTGCTTGTGCGAAATCTGCTAGTCCAGTTACTGTTATATTTGCAACAGACTATAGTCCAATACATGTACCAATAAAAACGTCAACAATGGTTTCAAGTTCAACAAATAACAGTATTACAGTTTATTCAGTATGTACAACTTTTGCTTGAATACCAGTTGTGTAATAAATGTCCCTATGCTATTCCCTATGTATATATATATATCTTCTCCACTGTTGTGCCAGTTTGGTTGGTTGAATTTAGGTTATTGTCCGAAACGGTTGTGCACCGAATTTCTTGTTCATCTGGTTTAATCCGCAGGTAAATAATTAATATGGTACAGCATCTGCACACAATATTACTTCAATCCTGGGTTTAGCCAAAATAGCAATGAAATTCATATAATAAAGTTGTTGCGCGAAAACGGTTTCAGCGTGCGCGAAAACCGTTGCAGCCCTGCGCGAAAACTGTTGCTCTGTGCAGGAATGGTTGTGCTGGCTTGAATTATGCTAAAACTGCTTTGCGTGCCAAAACTGTTTATGTTCCTTACTTATTAGAACTAACTTTATTCACTGTTCATGACTTTTGCTCAACGAAGTTATATCCTTAGAAGTTCAGCTCAACTGTCGCGGTATGGCTTCCTGCCGCTCTCAGCAAAGTGCATTGGATAACCTGGTTCAGCAGAGCAAATGGGATTTCCCAGGTTAAGCTCAGCAAATGGGAATTGCCATGTTAAGCAGAACAGGATTGGTGTACAGCTCTTCTTGCAGCGATAATTCAGTGGGAAATCTTGCTATTTATTTAGGTTGAATACTATAAACATCTATCCTTCAACTTGGTTGTTTGTACGATAACAACTACGGTTTTATTTTAGCTGTCAGAGAGAACTTATATGTCCGGCGTTGAGAGCATCACCGAGTGTACCGTGCGAAAACGGCTGTATTTATAGATTTCTGACAAAGCAGGCGGAGCCTAAAATACTACACGAAATGAGACTATCTGATTGGCCGAAAGCCGAAGTGTTGGCTACTGTCAATCACAATTGTACACAGAATGGCTGAGAAATACGAAATGGGGAAATATTTCCAAACCCCATACAATTTTATAACTAAATAATTTCCGTATAATTATTTCATGTTTCTGACTGAAATTATGTGAGAAATATACCCAAAGATCTGAAGTTTGTATTATGTGTTTAAATACAACTTCGTTCATCGCTAACTTATGAAACGAGGTCGGGAAACACTGTCAAACTTCCCCGCCAAGTTCCCGCTCTATCCTCAAACAGCGTGTTCGCAACGAAAACATACTGGTGTTCCGTGCGATAAAACAGAAGAATGGAGATGCTATCTGAACGATTCGTAACCGCATGGTAAGCGTAATACTATCAATCTCCAAGTTATAATGTCTCAGACGCTAACTCGTTCGACAAACATAGTTTCTGATCGAAAATCCTATAACTTGACAACAACAACACATGCATGCAGTAAAAACTGGCGGCAAATCAGGTTGTCAAGAATTTTGGATAAACTTCTAAAATCTATAGCGCTTAAACGTATTATGAGCTGACACTTCGCCATAATAAACCTGAATCTATTGTGCAAACATAGATAAGTAGGAATTTGCATGAAATTACGTGAAAGAGATTAAACTGATGGATTTCCGACTCCAGGGGTAAATTTCTTAACAGGCCAAATTTCATCACACAGACGATGTTTGCGTGAGGCTCTCGACGGTCTAATGTTTATGTTTTGGCGCTGAAGTCGAGGCTCAAGAATGTGGGCGCTTTCTCCAAACACAGATCTTAAACATATTATACTGGCGAATTTTCGCCACACTAGTCATCGCCAGTTATTTGTTATGTGACTTTTTCAATACGTCTCCGGTACAAAGTTGGCCCCAAAACAACAGCTTCATATCCGTATTCATATACCTCATCAACTTTCATGCTGTAAACATAAAAAAATATATACTAATAAATTCTTTCCTTCTGCTTTTTAGTCAGTCTTTAGGGTGCGTCCTCCGAAACTGTAATAGGCATACCTCGGTATTGGTGGGTCCGCGAAAGTCATGCCTCAATGACTCATTTCTTAGATTCACAGCAGATTTAGTATTTGTTACTTCCACAACAAGTTATATATATGATTGATTTACGATTTAGGATCTATGAGAGCTTATTGGAATTTGACATCAACTATTTTGATAATGTGTTATTGCTAATACGACCTCGTCAGTACAAATATCAGGAATGCGGATGGTTTATCCATGTAGAGCTCGACAGGATTGTGTAATTTTGTGTAAGAATGTCACAGTGGGGAACTGTTATGCTTTCAGTCACCTGAGGAGCAGAAAATCCAGGGAATTTGTCGTGAATGAAGTAAGACCTTTGGGATGTTTGACAGTTGCACTTGTAATGAAATTTATTGATAGTGCAACGATGGTTTTTGCTTTAATTGGACTGATCGAGGTGGTCTTTGTTGATGAATACAGTTTTCCAAGATTACCCGCAAATTGTAATAATTATTAAGGAGAATTTCTTCAATTAATGATAGTACAAAATTCAGGGGAGACTGAATGAGATCGACGGATTGACGGATCTTTGGTTTATGGACGCGAATATTCTTTAATGGACGACAGCTGAATTATGAATGACGGACCAGACGTTTGTAATGATTATGGAAATAGTATATCTACAGATCAATCGTTTTTCGTGTGGACTAGGAAATAAACGACATCTTCATGTATGCGTCTATAACATAGGCCATGAATTGTGTGTTGTATATTTATATGCATGTGTCTTCAGAAGATTTAAATGTCAACATGGTTTAATACCTCTCCTGCTATTCTGACTTGCACCCCTTACCAGCTATAAAATCCACAGAATATTTTATCACAGGACATTTATTGCTGCATTATCATGATATCCATCACCTTGTGAACATTAATCAAGGTTAAAGAGTTTCATAGCCGAAGTGAGTGACTCTTCTCAACACGTGCGAGTGCTCCTTAATTAGCTAAATAGGAGAGGTCGGTACTGAAAAAAAGATTTCCTATCTCGGAGGGATAAATTGACTCTGTGTCAAACTTAATGGGGCAATATATTGATGGAACTCCACATCCACTCCAGTGGACTAATTTAACCGTGAATACTGTAATTTGGCATCGTTCAGTAGGCTTTGTTTCGGGGCTCACACTCGCTCAAAAGAAGACGGATTCATTCGTCGCGAGGAGTTCATGTTAGTCGTCGAATCGCATCCAAAATTATCCAGAATGTACTTGAATACTCCTTTTTCAACATATTAAATCGGGAAAAATAATCTCTCAATACACTAGTGTCACTAACACTAATGAAGACAGTTGTGTCTCTCAACGGCCGCGGAGTTTATTCGACTCATCGTGACGGCTTGTCATATACGCTTGTACGCCGACATCGTTTACAGCCACCCTTTTAATGGTGCGTTTAATTGGCATATTCCCACCGTATTGATATTGAACTGGTATTTGAGAATAGGGAACAATGACAGCATACATTTTTATTATGGATAAAGAAAACTGGTCAGTCATAAAGCTTTTATGTAACAATCGTACGAAAGATGTATTTCGATTATTGACGCGAAAATTCTAGTATGGACGACGGCTGAGTATTGAATGCCGAATCTTGAGCCTATACTGGCATATATGTTTGCATTTTAACTGAATGAGATATTCTGATAATTGTAAAAATAATGTATCTATAAATTGTTGTTTCGAAAATCCGGATAGAAAGAGCATGTCAGCAGTACGGTGTGGTTGTTTTCGCTCAAATGCATGTCAACTTAAAAACTGGAAGCGATTCGTGTGCTCTTTAGATTTGTTTTATAAATAGCTAAATTATTGCAGTTTTTAATAATCGACCTAACAGTTTATGACAGATGAGTCACGTAGTTTTCGAATATTTCAGATATATTTTTAAAATACGTTTGTTGAGAGGAGTGGTGGTGTGAAAATCAAAATTTTCTAGCTATCCGCACATATCGAAGAACGGAGTTTAGGACGTTGCCTAGCCTTTGTAAGTTGACAAATTTAATACGGTTTGGTAGTACACCTGCTCTGTCTATCATTTAAGAAAAGGAACACATTACACATTACATTATTTCGAACAGAATGCTTTCCCTCGGAAGAAAATGAGTATTATAAATGTATACTTCCAAAGTGGCAAGAAGATTGCAATCTTGATCGTGTTAAATACGAATACACGTGTTTTCTGGTTTGATTATCCCTTTATAGACGACGGCTGAATATTGAATGTCGGATCTGACGTTTGTTATTAGCACACAGACCCAGATTAGCTGATTGTAATATTTCATTGCCAATTGGCATCAATGAAATGTTTGACAGCGTATATATAATAGAGAGAGCGGAGAAAAATAAATCTGAAGGCCGACCAGAAGATAGTCCTGTCTGCTTTGGAACAGTACGTTATTGATTGGTCTAAGCGAGAAAAAGTTGAACCTACAGTACTCGCTGATTGGCTGGACCTCACCAAGAGCAAGGTCGTTGAAACAATCAGCCATATTGACAGAAGCACTCTTCCCCAAACAAAACAAGTACTGAGAAACCTCAATTCGCAAGAAGTTCTAGCAAATCTCCAGAGTAAATTCGTCATACTCCCAGCAGACAAAGCTCCAAATAATATAATATTCATATGTAAATATTACTATTACCAGGTGGTGGTTGAAGAATTGAGTGTAAACATATCGTCATCAAATACGTCTACTTACTCTCAAACTGCAGTTACTCTGGAAGATTTATTTAACAATCACAAAACGTTTCTCAGGGAAAGAGGTATTTGTCTTCCAACCAAACATAACGATATACCAAAAGTATACTGGACTCCCAAAATGCATAATTCACCATACAAAGCTAGATTCATAGCTGGTTCTAGAAGCTGCACCACCAAGCTTCTTTCAACCCTGTTGACGAGAGCCCTTCATGAAGTGGAAGCATTTAGGAAAAGGTATTGCGCCACTATTTCTAAAAACTCTGGCGTTGAATGTATGTGGATATTGAAAAACTCAAAATGTCTTACGGAAGAACTTGATGCTAAAGGTCACATACCGTACAGACATGTATCCACATGAGATTTCTCGACCTTCTATACTACAATCCCTCATCCGGACCTTATTGACCGTCTAAGTTCATAATAGTATCTGTGTTCAAGAAAACTGATCGTAGATATGTGAATGTAGGAAGCCATAAAGCATTCTATAAAGCTCTACTACATACAAGAGGCATCATTCATGGGATGTTTCTTTGTTTATAGAGTTGCTTTTCTCATTAAAAATATCTATGTGAAATTTGGCAACACAATACATCAACAGCATATAGGTATTCCAATGGGTACTAATTGTGCACCCCTGTTGGCTGACCTATATCTGTTCTCTTATGAATATGACTTTATGCAGGCTCTTTCAAAAACCGATCCATTCAAAGCCCTTCCTTCTCAATCACCAAACGCTATATAGACGATCTTCTCGCTGTGGATAATCGCTATATAAATGACACAGTGAAGGATATATATCCACCTTCACTGGATTTGAAGGAAACCAGATAGCCGTACAGGCACATCATATTTAGACCTATATCTCTATAATGAAAGTACTCAAAGTACTGATGTCTGGATCGCCAATAATGGATTTAAAGTTTCAAAACGTTTCAGCTGGCATGTTTCAGCCGATAGCAGATGTATGGATAAATGTGGAGATTTTCTCCAATTTGTGGACGAGTCTGTTTGGGAGATCACAACTGGAACACAGTTTAGTCTTCAAGGAAGTGAATTTGTGAAGGCGGCTCATTTAGAAATATGCTTGGTCTTCATGGTAGCAAGAAACTATCTACAGTAATATGCTTAAAAGTGGATCGTCTGCGTCGATGTCTTCTACCAGTTTTTGCGAGCAGATTTTCATAATTCATGCAATTTATTGTGACAAAGCGACAAATACGCGAGGAGATTGGATAGTTTTATTAACTAGTTTTATTAATAGTTCTGTGTAGCACAGATATTTGCAAGAGCTGCATGAGTTTGCGTTAAGTCCCCATTACTTATATATGCCTGCATGGTGTTTATAGTAAATTTGTTTGTTGACAACGATAACGTTGGAGAGACAATTTTTGTGAAAATTCCTGTTGTTGTTGCTGTACGATCATTGCGTATATAATTTAATTTGAAAAAGTTTGAAAAACACCACCAACAACAAAACTTTTCGAAAGCGGTACCTGCAAATTCTGTTGTTTCCGCTTTCGGAAAGTTTTGTTGTTGTTCAAACTTTTTGAAACTAAATTATATTCGGTGAGCAGAGTCCCCCGGAATACATAAATTTGCACTGGACAGGATCCGGTCAAGTTCACAAGACGAGAAAAATGTAAATACTATTGTTGTTGCTTCGACACATATCTCCTCTGGAAATATATTTCCATGCAGTATGCGTACACATTAAAATAGTAACGAACGCCGACTTCACGGGAAAGAACGTACGAGTGTTGAAAACTGGGGTCTTCATAATCCCAGAACCTGAACCTGTCAAGTGCGACACTCAGATCAAGGAACAAGATTTGCAACGTATGATCGTACAGCAACATTAACAGGGATTTTCGCACAAATTGTCTCTCCAACGCTATCGTTGTCAACAAACAAATTGCGAACTATAAACACCAGGCATATATATTATAAGTAATCTGACTTACCGCAAACTCAGACAGATGCAAACCCGCACTCAGACGGCAAACACCACGAGGTGGACAGCTTACCATATTACCAGGTCATCAATTTACATTTACAACAGTCTACGGTGACAGCACAGCGCTGACATGAGTTATCGCCTGGTGGGCGCTGAGAACCGGGTTTGAGCCGATCGCCCGGAACCAAAGAACAAAAAAATAGTCCACGGATTCAAGCAATCCCTGGGCGAAGAAATGAATATGAAATACACTCACATTCAGATTTCGTTTTATTTCTAGTTAACATGAAACGATTACGACTGTTTTTTCTTCATCTTCTGGTTAATACCCTGATATAAGACTCAAACACAGTGAAAATCACTGGCGGAGTGATACAGGTCAACCCAGGGTCACAGCATTATAGTGCACGTACACATTTGCATATATTTCGTGAGTGGCAGCATAGTCTGGTCGCACCGCTACGCGGTGGCGATCCAGACAACAACAAAAATAGTCCACGGATTTAAGCAATCCCTGGGCGAAGAAATGAATATGAAATACACTCAAATTCAGATTTCGTTTTATTTCTAGTTCACATGAAACGATTACGACTGTTTTTTTCTTCATTTTCTGGTTAATACCCTGATATAAGACTCAACACAGTGAAAATCACTGGCGGAGTGATACAGGTTAACCCAGGGTCATCCCATTATAGTGCACGTACACATTTGCATAAATTTCGTGAGTGGCAGCATAGTCTGGTCGACACCGCTACGCGGTGACGATCCAGACAAAAATGAAGCGGGCCTTCTCTCTCGTCGACTGAATGACAAAAGAGATGATTACAATTTCGACATCGTAAACTATCCCTTTCTGGACAGTAATATTCCAGTGGGACCTGCATATGGCGTATACATATCACGCCTAGTAGCATTTGCTAGATCCTGTGTTAAATATGACGATTTCAATCAACGTCACAATACATTGTTGCAGAAACTTATAAAACAGGGCTACACCGCCAAGCGCCTCCACTCAAAGTTTCTCAAATTTGGCGATACATGTCGCATGCTGATAGCAAAATACGAGCGTAGCGTGCAAGATCTATGGCGTTACGTTTCGTAACTTGTGTCAGGTGCCGCTTAACCCGGGGCCGTATGAACCCATGTACTTCAAGATCCTCATGGTACTCATATGAACAGTCACAATCAAAGCGTGACTGAGATACATCATTCTTTAGATGACGACTTTACAACGAATATTATGATTAAGAATACTGATCAGCGATACGGATTTGATCATTTTGGAACATCATGATGTCTTGCCGGCATCATTGAAAACTGTTAACCGCTTCTCTCTTGCAGGAAACAAGCCTATGTTTATGTGTACTATATTGTCTTTTTGAATTTGGTGCTAATACTGTTATATGGAATATGGAATAGGTCTTTGGATTATGGACGCGGATATTCTTTAATGGACGACGGCTGAATTATGAATGACGGACCAGACGCTTGTAATTTCCATAATTTTTGTGGATTAGCATTGACCAGACTCCGCTTAAATGGCTTATATCTCCAAGGCCAGTCGTCATCAAAACATGGCTTGGATATTGTTGAAAATGAATTTGGAATTCAGTCGGATGAAGATCAGTAATACTGATTTGACGACATGACCATCATTATTGCGTATTGGTAACATTGAAAACTGCGGGACTCCTTTTTTCTTAGGAGAAAATAGCTCGTGTTTGTACAGGCCTAGGTCTTTTATTTTAGGTCTACTCTGACTTGGTACCAACGACGTGATTCTTAAAACAGATTATTTATGCCACACGTACATCGGCTACTATCAAATGCCCGACATGACGTTTGTATTTACCACCATACAAGATTATCGGAAGTGCTAGAACATTTGACAATATGCGATTATTCGCTGTTCATGTGAATGATTTATTGATATGTTCGCCAGGCTATGAGTGAATAATTAACTCGCATTCCCACATTTAGTACATGTTATTACAATTAGCCCAGTTCCCAATAATCACCGTCAACACCTATACACCTGCACAATTAATCACCTGAAAACACTCTCGAGTCAAATTTGGGAATTGGCTTTTAGCTTCATGACTTCTTCAAACGATCAGATATAATTCCTGAGATCTTTATCTTTAATGGCATGACTATTGTGGTATTCATGCTTTTGATTCTCATTTTAATTATGTGTGTGTCAGGCGAAGTGTAGCTCTGTCAATTCTAGGATCCATGCCTTTTGACAAACGAACTCGTTATTAGAGCCAACTCTATATGTAGATATCTGGCGAAAATCATGTTAGAGCAGATATTAGCTAATCGAATCCATGACAGACCATTCTGATGACCATTGCCTTTGTCTTCAATAGCAGCGATCATAGTCCAGACAGACATTTGCTACATACATGTAGGGTTGTTTAGAGGCGTCTACTCTGTCATTCAATATTCAGCCTTCCTCAATTAAAGATTTTCGCGTCTCATTTCGTATAACAGTATTTGCACTAAAGAAAAAAAGTTATATTAAACATAAATAAAGGCGAGTTTCTTGCAAGAGAGAAGCGGTGAACTGTTTACAAGGATGCTGGGAAGACATAATGCTGTTCCAAATATCAAATCCGTATCTCTGATCAGTATTATTACATCCATATGATTTTCGTTGAATACGTCGTTATCCAGAGAATGACGTATCTCAGTCACGCTGTGTTGGTCACTGTTTATATGGACGCCATGAAAATTAGACATTGGCCAAATTCGACACAAGCTACGAAACCTAATGTCAATGGTCTTGCACGCTACGCTTGTATTTTCCTATTAGCGTGCGATGTGTATCGCCAAATTTGAGAAATTTGAATTGAGGCGCTTGGTGGTATAACTCGGATATATCCAATAATGTGTTGCTATGTCCATTAAAAACCTCACATTTCACACAAGATCTAGCAAATGCTAATAGGCGAGATATGTAATCGCCATACGCAGCTCCCACTGACGGCTGTCACAAGGAGAGTTTGTCGCCAATGTATATACGGATTCCCCCTTGCATGTGAAACCTGGTGTACGGAATTCATACGATACGGATTATCATTCATTAAATGCCGAAAATTCGTTAGAAATTTCAAATTTCCTTAGAATAGGTAAATGCATCTAATAGACATTGTAACCAAATGGGATACGGCGCATCACGTTGGGCACACCGGTTCTCGTCAGATCACCGAAGTTAAGCAGCGTTGAGCTCGGTCAATACTTGGATGGGTGACCGGGTGCTGTACTGGCTGGGCTGATCAGTGTCCAGGATAATAGGAACTGTGGACACTCTCGTGTCCTAGCACATGTAGGCACCGTCACTGACTGAAACAGTGTTGAAAACGACGTTAAATCCTACTCACTCACTCACTCACTGTAACCAAATGTAAAAAAAGTCTTTGCTAAACTGAATCTGGATTTGAACCTATGACGAGAAACCCTGAAGATTATTTGTATTGTAAATCACTACTACACTCTGGTTCTAGAGATATATCATGTTAGTCCGGACTAAGAAACGCTGTACAACTGATTGAAGATGTCGGATCTGACGAATCGATATTTAATACATGACGAAAAAAATCCCCGATTAACTCCATGATGAATCCAGATCCACATTTGCTTGTATTGGTTTCATGTGCATGATATCGCTTACGGCAAAAGGCTTTATGGAGGGTGTATGTACCCAGACAGTTATTTCCTTTGATCAGCAGAAGCACTCGACAGTGACGACAGAAGAGACTAGGAGAGTTTACCATGAGCAGGTATGGCGTTCCACATTTAGTCTCAGGTCCAAGAGTTAGAAGGACCATATATTAAAGGAGAGAACGCGTATGGAATAAATGAGCTTATGAGATGACGTTGATTAAACTAAATAAACGATAGAATGTAGAAGCAAGGTAAAATTGCATTTCAAGGGAACCGTGTCATTCCCCGTATGCAAGATACCGCCGCTTAAGTCTGTCAGCTAACGATGTCGCTAGGATGAGCGATTCAGGCGCTGGATGATGTACATTGATACTCATATACATCAGCTAAAGATATTCATGTGTTATTCCCCCCTGGATATCACATGTATTCGCTCTCGTTTATCTTCTGATTTTTCTGCCATCCTTTGACTTTCTGTGCAGATTTAAATATTTCACTGTTGTTGTTTTTTGGGAGAGCTGATGAAAGATATCAACGGAGAAGCTAAGTTAATAATTATAATCCTTGAAGGTTACACACCGAATAAGTATTATCTATCATGGGCAGCACTGTATCTGCAATTAGTTTTAGGATAAACTTGGGTGCAGATAATTATCAGCTCATCAGTGGTTTCAAGACGTCTTCATCCAATGGGTTATATAATCAAAATCTAAATGGAATATACCGTGTATACATTGCCTAGTGACGTACTGCATATTTGATCTTGCATTTCGGTCTATTCTAACACCTTAATTGTAAGAGACTCTTTTTATCGAGCAGCTACTTTAGAAGATCTTTTTCGTCGGGTGAGGGAAGACTGTGTCTTTGGTTATTTGAGAGAAATCGGTTTGTTACATAAGTTTTAATGTGTGTATGTTTTAATGTGTTGGATTACTAAGTTATTAACTTGAATACTTAGAATTGTGTTTGATCGTCGCTATACAGCTGAAATATTGCTGAACGCGACGTTAAACCTTAATTCTCTCTCTCTCTCTCCGTAATCAGCAGATAGCATGGGAATATTTCACTTTCGGTGTTTCACAAGGCATTAACGCGCGAGCTGCACAATCATGAAATGAACTTGTACGCAGAATTAATGAGCTGTCCTTGAATTCGATTTGCCTCCACAAGCCCTGAAAATTTGGCACACCCAAAGCCATAAGAAATCGTGATCTAATATTTCTTAGACGTTCCGGAATCATGGAACGTTTTGGAAAGCGATAATTTGCGTTTTTATGATGGAATCACACGCATATATTTGATAATTGCCTTTAATACTAGCACAGAGCATGAAGGGTTGTAGCTGTTGTGCTGTAGTGGCCACTAATATATTGATTAATTGGAATTACAATTTGATAAACTTTAGGGAATTGTGAAACTGGACTAGTAGTTGTTTTTTTTTCAAGAAATAAACGAATGGAGGTTTTTTTGACTGTGTGTGAAACTTTTCTCGCTAGGAAATTGAAGTTTTGGAGCAAATGTTATACTGTATGATATAAACGTGTGCAAGTCTGAAGACATTATTGCAAATCATGTTTGTCGCTGAAATGGATATAAGTGCTAGGAGATCATGTTATCCTATTGTTATTATTGAATTCTTTGGTCGCTTGTCTTATGCAAGAAACCCGTACGTGCCATATGATAATAGTTCATGGGCAGCTATTGTCTTCTGAATGTCACCCATAATTAGCACTTGCAGGAATTTAGCCATCCTTGAATCCTGGCTGTAAAATGAGACAACCTAGTGCTGTTTTGTGATAGGAGATTTGCACGGCGAGATGCTTCCAAATTCCTTGTTCAAGCAGATAAACCACACGGGGGAACCACCAATTGAAAGACCACGTATCTCTTTGGGATCCGTTGACTGCTAATGGGATAATAATAGAATCATGTGAACAGAGCTGCATCTATGATACGCGCCACAACGTGTTATCGTGGGACTATTGCTCCCCAAACCGTAAAATTGTATTATAAAAATCGGATATATCTGTCTAATGGCAATGTGTTACATACGCGGAGTCTTGAAAGGCAAACTGTACGAGTCCAGGATCATCGACACAGTATCGTCATCCCCTTTGTTCTATCAACTGATCCATAATGGCTACTTGAAGCCCTTATGGGGGATCCCATATAACTTGATCATGGGATGGCAATTCTAACTCGAGAGAAGGGAATACATCCCAATCGAGCCGCCGGGCGATATTGAGATGTATTTTCCTTTCCATACAATTTCAATCATTACTTTAATCGATATTTTAGTGAAAATGTCAACGATGCTCTGAAAGAAACGTTGCTGGTGCGCATCATGCCAGCTGTTTGTTTCGGGCGTCGTGATTGATCAGCATGCGTCGCACGCGCTCATCCCATATACCTATGTGGGATGACGTATCCCAGCCGCTGCTAAAGTATGAGTTTTACACTGTATTAATAATCTTCGAAGAGCAGTATTTTAATGTTTCCACTAACCAGAAACGAGAAATTTATGGGTATGGCATTGATATTTGGGTGGTCCTATTAGCCCGATGCTACAATACGGTACTTCAAAGTAAACTTTTCCTACAACATTTAAATTCCACACAGAAAATAAACTAAATTATAGTAATTTTATTCCAGAAATTCAAGAAAATCCATATAGAATTCACGAAAATCGCCAGTACCTACCATTTTATTTTGGGACCACAATGACGTTAACTCAGTCTACCAACGATATAGTACGCATATCGTTTCTTCGTTTTCTGCGCTTTACTGAAAGGTTTTTATTGACACAGTGGAATAACATTACTATTACAGAATTTAAAAAGTGTGCGAAACTACAGTGTTGTACGAAACAATGACTCCGAAATATCGGCCAAACGTCTGAAATATATGATCTGGTACAGACACTAGGTCAATACCGGTAATACGACTATGCGAAAGGAAATAATTGATAACTGATTGATAGTTAGTCGGTGTTACACTGCACTTAGTACATATGAAACATCATATGAGAATGGTGAATTGAGTACGTGACCATGGTCCGTCCGGAAAAAAGGACGAAAATAATATCAAGGATAAGTGCGGGAAACATGGCCAAGGAGTCAGAATGGTTACTGTTCGAGACTGGAATAGTTTACCTTCTTTTGTTCGCAACATGTCGAGTCTTCCTCAATTCAAACGACAGTTACTCCAAATGTATCAAAATTCTACTCAACCCCTATGGAACTATGTTGGCCCTAGGAAACAAAACATACAACTTTGCCATATCCTTAACGGTTGTAGCAACTTAAAGCGCCACCTGTTTATAATCACCTGTCTGATACTACTACATTTGTATGGGGTTTCCGCGATGAGACAGCCATACATTTCTTGTTTGATTGTTCCTTTATTCGCTGTTCCGCGACAAAAAAATGTTTGCAAATTTGTCGACCATCTACAGTCACGCTCATTCAGTCTAATGTCACAATTTTCGTGTGGGTGAGAGCAATAAAACCGAACAGGAAAATATAAACAGACAAATCTACGTTGGAACTTTTATTGAGGAAACAACTAGAATGGATTGATGTAGGCTTTGGCATTTAGTTTTTTCAGTTCTTACTCAATAGTGGCCAACTCGCATGGACATTAATCACAGCTGACGAAACCCTGTTAGTACTTAATGATTTGTGTTTTCGTTTTACCAAGCTATTGTAATCCCGAATTACAGTACTACAACCGGCAAGCTGCACATCAAGTATATATACCTACCGTATTACAATGCTTTCTATAACGAACAATTGTTATATGCGTTTGAAAGCGCAACGTTTTCTGTTAAGGATGTCCGCTGGTGATTTTTGGCTTTGATGGCCATTTTGCCCGTTTTTCCTATTGGATTATCTCCCTTTCCTAGGTTAAGAGATAGGGATTTCCTTTAAAAGCCTTGTAGCCCAGAATTTTGCACAGCAACATCCATCCAATTTGATCAATTTTGATAGACATCGTGATTATCTGGAAACAGTTAGAATATAAGAAAAAGTTAAAAACTATTTATATGCATTTTTCATCAATATGCTTCAAAACTAGGGCTATTCCCTATGCTTTTTAGGTTATCAAATGGAGCATGGGTTCGTCCATTTAACAGTGTCAACAGCTAAAAAATGCTATATTTTTTTCTTTGTTTTTCCTCATATTACACCATTATGAATGCAACAACACACATTATTCAAAAAGTTAATTACTTTGATTTACCAGCAGCGGACATCCTTAAGGTAATTTATTCTCGGTGACACTAAGGAGCTTGAATCACTATGCTCCCATTACTCTGTGTAATAAGGGTGAGTGAGTAGGATTTAACGTCGTTTTCAACATTTTTTCAGTCATATCACGACAGTGCCTACATGTGCCATTATCCTGGACACTGATCAGCCCAGCCAGTACAGCACCCGGTCACCCATCTAAGTATTGACCGACCTCAACGTTGCTTAACTTCTGTGATCTGACGAGAACAGTTTTGTGTAATGAACGTTGCTACAACCAGTGGGTAGTAAAATGTGAAGATCATACGCTTCCCTAACTAGATGACCTAGGGTGACGATGTGCAAGACCGGTTTGTGCCTATGAATATAATCCGCGATGGAAGTGGTTGAACATCTCAGGAACCTGAGCAATGGTCCGGAAACAAGAGTCCATCTAACACATGCTTTAGTGCGAAGACACACCCGTGGTGTATAACTCGTGGCTGATGCTGCACGTTCCCGGGCGTTAACCGAATGATTCAGTATCAGGTTCATTATCGTCCCCCACTTGACTACTCAGCTTTCTATTTCGAAAACTGAAACTAGATAGATGGAAAGCTTTACACAGTACCTGTAGTCCAGGATTCCGTCTCGCAGAATTGAAAGTAGGAAAATGGAAAGCTCGATATCGCCCCCGTATTTCAACTTTCCATGTTGTAAAATTGAAACAAGTAGCTGGAAAGCACTACACAGCTTCCATCCTCTGTATTTCAAATCAAAGGAGATGGTATTGTAAGGCGGGGTTTTTGCCCACAGACAGTCGACTCATAGGAATGTACATTTCTTCTCTCCATCTGTCAATCACAATGCAATGTACAGCTTGTGATCGGCGGCAACTGTCAATCAACGGACTAAATGTTACGGTGAACCATGATAGCTTCACATATTTTCGATACCAAGGCGTTATTATTTCACCACGTTGCAGTCGATTTTGTTTGCACATATTGGAGAATAAATACACAATTTAGGCGAATATATTGCCGTTGTAACAGCTAGCGACTGATCGTTCGATTTCAACGTTTGACTAGCCCGTAATGTCCACATGGTATATTTTCATAGTTAAAAAATATTTATTTTACTTTTAATTGGTTCATAATGATAGACTGAAATCTTATTTCAGATATACAGAATGCAATTTCTTTTTACAAAAATGAGAAAGATTGAAATAACTTGTCGACGTCACACATGGCACCCTCCTGGGATTCGAACTCGGTAAAAGAAAATTTCGAGGCGCTTGTGATCCAACGTGCGTATCCACTACACCACGACATACGAACAACTGTAACAGGCTATTTTGTCACTTTAATCTACTTACGAAAACTTCAAACGTTATGATTCATAACTTTTCATTTTTTAGTATGAAGGACTCCTTGGACCAAAAAGATTTTCCAACAGTGGGGATATAATGCAACCGCACAACACCAGGTTAAATGGCGTTTTGGTCCAAGGGGTCCTTCGTGTCTAAATGCGTGTCTGAAGGACTCGATTTGGACCCTTTTTTCACGAAATAGCACAAGCTGTGGATTTCAGTTTCATGTGATAACTATAATCATAACGCAACCGCACTAAAACTTTCACATATTGTGAACTTATATTTTTTCTTGCCGTTGCATTAAAACACAAGTATTTTTAGGACATTTCATTTTTTCGATTTCAATCGCACCACGTATGGGCCAAAATCCCGCCTTATCGTACCACCACCTTTATGTTATATACGGATACTGGAGGTATACTTTGGTCGAATTCGTCATGTTTCTCTCAGTATCAGCATTTTACGACATTCAGTGTATTTTGGGTCTGGTGTGGTACAAGGGTTTGGGGAGAAGATGCATGTTAATCCCAATCAGACAGATCTGACTGAAAATAAATATGTATAGTCGTAAAATGCATATCTTCAATGGTTAACTCCCCACGAAATTAATTTTAACAGAATATCGCTCCTTTATTCCTTTATATCATGAATTCATTTTGAAAGCTGGCATACAGGAACGATGTAGAGATTTCTATCTTCCTAGATTCACTTTTACGGGAGCGATGTAGAGCTTTCCATCTTTCTACTTTCAATTTTAGAAGATGGAAAGCTGAATTGTCAAATATTACACGGACCATTATCACAGCTTATAACATATATGACGATCAACACAATCAGGGTATATGGTGTCTACATGTACAGTGAAGAGTTACCTGGCATTAGGTTACCAATAGACTATATATAATTAATGCCATTTTGTTACCTAATATATATAGATGACAAATAGTTAGACACGACATACATGTAGGTGTTTCGAAGGTGGCTGGTTATCGTGATCAGTCCAAAGATAGCATCATGAAGCCCAGAAGAGGCTCTCGAGGTTTCCCCAATTATAAAGACATTAAATATATATAACAATACAAATTGAATATTCCGTTGATTCGGCCCTTGAAAAAGTTCTACACTTTGAATTGTTTTTCTTGATTTCGGTGCATAAACCGCCTTCCATGGTCATATGTTGACTGGTATACCCAATCTACTGCGCATTTGAACAGGCATCTACTATTGAAAAGCCATAATATCGGCCAAATTTTAGTTCATACAGTTAACATGGAGTGTTTATGGAATGGCGTCGATGTGTAAAGGGAGTGGTACAGGTCAGTGTCAAAATTATCGCTCAAGAAATGCGGCTATTTCGTCTTGCTTTAGAACTTTATAACGAATGGTTTAATATACTGATAATCTGCAAAAGATTGTTCGTTACTGGCCCTCGGTTCGACCATGTTAACAACAGTCAAGGGATGTCTGGCGCTGCCAGAGTGCTTTGATGACCATACAGAGTGTGTGTTTGGGATGAAATGGAGCGATTGAGATGACAATAGTTTATTAATTGGGAGTGCCCAAGTAAAACAAAACCAAACCATCTGCCATGTGTTTGTTGTTCTATACTTTAAAAGAAGACGCCCGTCTATGTATGCGTCCTTCAGTAACATCACAGTAAGATGTTATGAAACTGTTAATCCGATTGTTGCTAACGTCACAATACAAGTGAACAGGTCATGACGGCTACCGCATAACTTCCCGAACAGAGGATCATAGGTAAATTCAATATGGGGGCCGCGTAGGGTAACAGAAAATATGTTTTCGTCAGTTTTCTTCCAAATTTCCAAGAAAAAGTGGGAAACTATTCTATTTCATATCAGATTAATACTTAATAATTTATCAAGCAGTTTTTGCGGAGAAATTACATAAATAAAAAAATTTGAACGAAAAATCGACCAACATTTTTTTAAATGACGTCAGTGTGACGTCATCTATGTGGCCATCTTGGATTATTTCTTTTACATTTTCTCGTAGAGCCTGACCCAAGGGTATAGTGTCGTAGGATTCAGTCCCTAGCTCAAGAGGTAAGAAAAATAATTAGGGGGGAGACAGTTTCCTGATATAAATATGTCAAACTCTTATGTTTAAAAAAAAAATTACAATGCCCTAATTACAATGAAAAGTAAATGTTCAGTAAAAGAGCAAATATCCAGCACCATTTCCTGTTACTGTCGTTCAATTCATTATACTCATTTCTAACAGAATTGAGACGAAGGCGGAATAGATGTATCACCTTCACAGTCAAAGCAGGGCGGTAATCCTCTCTAACAACGGAAACGTACTATCGACGATCGTCTGTCTGGAAGAATGTACGAGTACGAGTACCTTATAATTCTGATTTTATATCGGTTGATCAATTATTTCTTACCATCCGATTGTTCCTTGGCCGTCAATGATGGAGACAAATCTCTTTATTATATCATCATTTTTAGATATACCCAACGGTAAATCGAAGTAAAAAAAATCAGAAGTATTTCAAAATGTTCAGGCACACACACAGATTTCTAATCAGTGGTTAAGGAGAAGGCAACAGGATATTGATTTTTTCGGGAGAACATTTGCGGAAGTCTGCCGAGAATACTATAAATCAATTGAGAAAAAGTCAGGTAGTCGACTTCCCAATTACCCCTTATCTCTCTTATATCAAGGGTCATTACACAAATCCTCCTAGCGCGAATTTGGACAGAAGAACGGAAACTCGCCACGACAGCGATGGAGATAACAGCGAAGAATCAGAGCTAATGAGCACCCAAATTTGTGTAGAAAGTCACCGCAAGCCCTCGACTCGGACTCGGTCTACCGTGTTAACTCTCAGAGAGAACATTTGTGACAACGATTGAAGAGCACGACAGTGGTAAGATAACAAACCCCAACAATATTACTTGTGAAATGATTCGATCACCGATTCACTGCTAAATGTGAATGGCTTTAGCTACAGTTTCCAGTTGATTTCCACACAGCTTTTTGTGTTAGTTCTCCACTCATTCTGTGGAGGTCCGTCCTTATCACCAGGCTTTACCACAGGTTTACAAGAGTGTTCATTGTAGATTAGGTTATTCCATTTTTAGTAAAGATTTTTCATCACACAGAAGAGGATGGATGCTCTTTTGAGAAATTCGAGAAAGAAGCGATGTCGTCTCATCAGAAAAAGGTTTTTGTCGCGACTTCGGCGATCAGTTTGTTTCCAGGCTTAATGCAATCGTGAGGGGGAAGGACACATGGCGCAAACTATTTTTTTTTTCAGTGTACGCTAGTGTAAACGTTGTATGACATCAGTACTATAGCGGTATTTTGACAATTCTCTTGGTTGAACACGTCCTCAAGCTGGAAAAAAATCTACACCGTGCAATTATGATTGAATTATTCATTGTTTATAATTACCCAGCGACACCTGTTATAATCAACACGGAGAAAATACAAGATAAGTCTGGGAGACAGGTTGAGGAAACAATACAAGCTTTAGAACTGTTAAGTTGAACAGTGCCTCTCGCGGGACCCATCTTTACTGGAGATTGTATTGGCTGGTAAAAATAACGGACTTACCCGCCAGGCATCATTTGGAAACTTTCATAGAAAATCTCTAGAGAAGGGAAACTTACCTCTGAGGATCAGTTTGCAGTGAAGTTTTCCTTTAACAGCTAACATGTCCATCTTCGACCCAGGTGATGTTACGCTCGAAAATTCTGCCGCCATTCAAACGTATTTTCTTTCCTATTCTATTCATTACATGTATCGATTTCGAAAAGAATGTCGCCTTTATGTCGATTGTTGTCCACGTGTATGAGACATCATTTGGGACTATTCACTCCATTGGCATGTTTTTGTCTTTTGCTCTGATTGTCTTTTTGTATCGTTGAATCAAATGTGTTAAAGCCAAGTTCCAAATAGAGACGCTCTTTGAATTACTGCGTTATATGATGAAAGGTGTGTTACAGATAACTTTTTAAACCTGGATAAAATGATTCAACGAGCTGAAAAACTCTCAGTTATACGGATTTGACTGTTGGTCACTCCACCTGGCAAAGAACTATATGTTGTGTTTATTTGTATATTGCATGCCTGCTTGCAGACGTGGGGATTCTTTTTGAACGACGACTGTCTACTGAATACTGGATCTGACGCTTGTATATAGAACATACAAATGGCGGCTCAAAAAGTCAAGGAGTCCTGTCGTAACACTTCCATACAGATCCATGGAAAATGAAAACTAACTGACCGCCAAAACGGTTAAGGAATAAAACTCCAATATATCCGATCGGTTCTCAATTAATCTTTCCTTGTGTTTTTTCTTTTCCATCCGTCGACTTTCACTCGTTGAGTGCAAGACGGGCAAATTTTCATAAATCGCTTGCTGGGTTATTCTTGTTCTTTCGATTGTTCTTTTGCCAACAATGTTCGAGATGAATCTCGTTAATATATCCTCATTTTGAGATATAACCAACGGTGAATCGAAGTAAAAAGTCAGAAATATTTTACAATGTCCAGGCATACACAATGATTTCAAATCGGACTCGGACTCGATCTACCGTGTTAACTCTCAGAGAGAACATTTGTCTTAGACATCGGTAGAAGAGCACGACAGTGGTAAGATAACAAACCCCAACAATATCACTTGAGGAATGGTTCGATCACCGATTCACTGTTAAAGGTCAGTCAGTGACTTTAGCTACAGTTTCTAATTGATTTCCACACAGCTTTTTGTGTTAGTTCTCCACAAGTGGAGGTCCGTCCTTATCATCAGACTTTACCATAAGTTTACAAAGAGTGTTCATTGTAGATTAGGTTATTTTGCCATTTTAAATATGTGTAGTAAAGTTCATTCCAATATATTTGTCATCGCACAGAAAAGGCAGACTGGATGCTCTGGCGAGAATTTCGAGGAGGAAGCGATGTCGTCTCATCAGAAAAAGGCTTTTGTCGTGACTTCGGCGATCTGTTTGTTTTTTTCAGTGATATAATATCCAACACCAAAATCGAGATATCAGGCAGAGTGGAAAAATTACGAAGCTCAAGCAGATCCATGCGTTGATTAAAGTTCGTTTATTACCAGCATGTACATATCTCAGCTGATTGTTGTATTGAACGGCCAGGTCATCAAAGCTCATACATCATAAGCGAAGGTGTATAATTAATGATCGACACCTGTTTTAATCAACACGGGGGAATATATGGCAAGTCTGATAGACAGAGTGAGGAACCACTATAAGATTTGGGATTGTTTAGTTGGACAGTGCCTCTCGGGGGAAACGTCTTTACCGCGGATTGTATTCGTTGGTAAAAATAACACAGACTTGCCCGTCCGCATCACGCGGAAGCTTTCGTGGGAAAACTTACCCCTGAGGATCAGTTTGAAGTGGAATTTTCCTTTAACATATTAACAGGGCCGTCTTCGAGCCCAGTGATGTAACGCTCCTCATTGAAAACTATTTAGCCTACTTAAGAAATAATGTTTCATAGGCGTGCACAGCGATCAACAGTTTTCGATGTTGCTATCGTCAAATCGTATACCTGACAGAGCGTATCAGTTAGTTAAATCATTTTCTACAGATTTATAAAATCTTTCATCAATAATGCAGTGATCCATAGATCTTCATAGCCGTGCCAATATTTTATTGCGCACGCCTATGAAAACATTATTTCTCTTTAAATTGATTATCAACAAAGATTAGAACCAAAGATTTAAAATATTGTAAAAATTGGCTACCTCTCCCTCACTCATTTCCATTTTTGTTGAAAAGTTCCCCCGCGTGTCAATTGGTAACGTGCCAATATCAATGGACGAGTGCATGTGGTAGGTGTTCTCATATTGGTGGGGGGGGGAGGTTCTGCCACATGAGACAGACTGTGAAACAATGATATATTTGTGTCTTTTTGTTAATAAATTTCATGATGGAAACAACAAGTCAGGTAATCGAATTTCCAATTACCCCATATTAATCTTATATGAAGGGTTATTAGACAAATCCTTCAAGCTCGAAACTGGACAGATGAAAAGAAATTCGCCACGACAGAGATGCATATAACAGAGTAGAATCAGACATAATGAGCACCCAAATTTGTGTAGCAAACCGTCGCAAGCTCTCGATTCGGTTGCTGTCCACCGTGATAACAATTATCGTGAATAGTTGTCGTAGACATCGGCTGAATAGCTTTTCCGTGAAAAGACAACAAACCCCAAGATTTTTGTCTTCCACTGCCACCAGGTGGTTGCCACACCGTCGGCTGCGGAGGCAGGCACACCCCAATCCAATCCGGTACGGATCAAACCGTGACGTCATTTCACCTGTTCAACTGTACGTTCTGAGTATAGAACCACCAATGAGTTTTGGGAAATGGTCACTTCACTTCCACCGCGGTGAAGGATTATGGGTATCTGTTAGTACAAACCCCAACAATTTCGAAAGTGATTAGAAACAGTTGAAAGTGAATGGCTTCTACACAACTTTTTTTGTTAGACCTACAACCGTTTTGTGGTGCGCGGAGCCTTATTCAACTGCACAAATACCGACTAATAATGCAAATATCAATCCAAGATTACCTTTAACAATGAACGTCTATCTTTAGCCTTTACCATAAATTTACAAGATATGTGTAGTTACATTCATTCCAAATGAGTATTCTTTACACAGAAAATCCAGAAGAAAGATTGGACGCACGATTGGTTGTTGAGTTAGGTGGATGATCGTAATGCCTTTGATCACACTATTTCTCATGTTCTCTGATGAAGAACAACTGACTCGACTTTGGCAGCGACAATATCGAGAAAACAGTGGAAAACGCGATGTCGACCGTCTCAAGAAAAAGAAGAAATCTATTGCAAGATCCGCTCTGGCAACAAGTATTCATGCGCAGTTAAATACTTCAAAGAATTACATATTATGCGGAGTAAGCATTTTGCACACTCCCCATTTAAGCTCCGTCGCCCATCAGTTTTTGAAGATATTTCTTGTTCCAGTGTATGCAATTACCTGCTCTTATCTTAGTTCGTTAATGCGGTGAGTACGCTTGCCCTGCTCAAATACTAATAAGTTCATGAAAGTACGTGCAACGTGATTCGTAAAAGTGTATGTTGGGATGGATTCCAGGCTATATGTATTATAATTGTACTGCATTCGGCAAATTAAGTTTTACAATTAGTCCAGTTCCATGCCCGCATGCTGGGGGGTGGGGGAGAGTGCGAAAGCGAACCTGAACCGACGGAATTCCGTCCGAGCACAGGTTCCCATCTAACACATAAGTGTGACAGAAAGTTCGATACGATATGGTGAAAATTTACAATTTTCCAAAAGAGACGTCTCTGTATGTCTGATAAATTCCTCAAAAGTAGAAAATGCTGCCTAAACCGACCGTTTTACATCTAGATTTTAAAAAAGGCCTGAGGGGTAGGCTCATGCCGCCCATAACGTATATAGTCGGAGATTGATTTTCGCATATAAACTGGTTACGTTCATCTAGAAGTCTGGAGGTGTTTACAAATCGAAAGTATGCTAATTTCTTTGATAGGCATTTAAAAGTCGGCGTATATAACACAAGGCTATTCTATGGATACCAACTTCTTTATTGCTGTGGAGCTGACGTTTCATTGGAGATACTTCCAACATTTTCAAAATACGGCAGAGAGCACCAAGATCTAGCGTTTTTTATGTTCTAAATAGTCGGAACGCCTCAAACCTGATTAGGTGCAAGAAAATGAGTTCCGCTTAAGATATCTTTCTAAAACCTATTCTCTCAAATCTGATGTAAACCTGTTGTAAACTACCATTCCTGATGATGACATGAATAAATATATGTAGAAATATTAATCTACAAAATGCTTTTCGCTAATATTTTCGTAGTCACTTTCCTCCTGTATTTAGCTCATTCTGTTATGAGCTTAGGCCTGAGCGGCACTACAATTCAGCAAACGAATTCTGAATCATAGGGCAAAACTTAAAAGTCTCCATTTATCAATTGAAATTTCGTGAAAACTGTTGTAACATACTTCAAATTGGATGGGTATACCTTGATCAAAGACAACTAGAACTAGTAAACGGCGTCTCAGTTTTTATAAGTTCGGCTTAGCTTTTTAATTATTCAACTTTTAACGTAGAAAGTTATAAGATAATCAAATTTTGTCAATTCATTTTAGTTAAAATGCTAGTCAGAAATTTAAAAAAAGTGAGACGCCATTTACTAGTTCTAGCTGTCTTTGATCAAGGTATACCATCAAATTTGAAATATGTTGAGCAGTTTTCACGAAATTTCAATTGAAAAATGGAGGCTATTGTTTTCATTTCATTCAAATATTTTCTACACGGTAGGAGCAACAGTTATATAAATTACATACATGAAATCCTCGGGACACGCTTTCATAAAATATATACATTATTATTGATATGTTGACTATTCACTGCTACAGAAGACAAATTATCAAGGGGTGCACAAAACTGCCTCGGGGGGGGTATGTACCCTCACAGCTTGGCAGTACATCTGCTCTGTCTGTCATTTAAACGAAGAACACATTACATTATTTCGAACAGAATACTTTCCCTAGCAAGAAAATGAGTATTATAAATGTATACTTCCAAAGTGGCAAGTAGTTTGCAATCTTGATAGCGTTAAATACGAATACAAGCGTCATCAAGTGTTTTTTTGGTTTGATTATTGACGCGGAAATTTCTTTATGAACGACAGAGAATGATGCATCTCAGTCACGTTGTGTTTATCACTGTTTATCTGGACGCCATGGTAATAAGACATTAGCGGAATTAGACACAAGTTACGAAACGTACGCGTGATGCCAATGGCCTTGCACGCTACGATTGTATTTTCCTATTAGCGTGCGATATGTATCGCCAAATTTGAAAAACTTTTAATAGGGGCGTTTGATGGTATAACCCGGTTATATCCGATAATGTGTTGTTATGTCGATTAAAAACGTCACATTTCGCACAGGATCTAGCAAATGCTAATAGGCGAGATATGTAATCGCCATACGCAGGTCCCACTACAGCCCATCACGTTGAGAGTTTATGTCAATCTGAACAATTGCAGCCAATGTATATACGGATTTTCCATTGCATGTGGAACCTGGTATACGGAATGCATACGATGCGGAGTATAGTTCATTAAATGCCGAAAATTCGTTAGAAATTTCAAGTTTCGTTAGAATAGCTAAATGCATCTAATAGACATTGTAACCAAATGTGAAAAAGTCTTTGCTTAACTGACTCTGGCGTTGAACCTAGGACGAGCAGCCCTGAACATAATTTGTATGGTAAATCACTACTACACTCTGGTTCTAGAGATATATCATGTTAGTCTGGACTAGGAAACGTTGTAGAACTGATTGAAGATGGCGGATTTGACGAATCGATATTTAATACATGACGAAAAAATCCCCGATTAACTCCAGGCTGAATCCAGATCCACATTTGCTTGCATTGGTTTCATGTGCATTATATCGCTTACGGCAGAAGGCTTTATGAAGGGTGTATATACCCAGACAGTTATTTCCTTTGATCAGCAGGAGCACTCCACAGTGACGACAGAAGAGACTGGTAGAGTTTATCATGAGCAGGTATGGCGTTCCACATTCAGTCTCAGGTCCAAGAGTTAGAAGGACCATATATTAAAGGAGACAACACATATGGAATAACTGAGCTTATGAGATGACGTTGATTAAACTAAATAAATGATAGAATGTAGAAGCAAGGTAAAATTGCAATATAACTTTCAAGGCAACGGTGTCATTCCCCGTATGCAAGATACCGCCGCTTAAGTCTCTCGCTAGGATGAGGGATTCAGGGCGCCTGTTGATGTACATTAATATTCATATACATCAGATAAAGATGTTCAAGTGTTAGTCCCTCCTGGATATGACATGTATTCTCTCTCGTTTATCTCATCATTTTTTCTGCCATCCTTTCTTTCTGTGAGAGCTAGATTTGAATATTTCACTGTTGTTTTTGGGGAGAGCTGATGAGAGATATCAACGGAGAAGCTAACTTAATAATTATAATCCTTGAAGGTTACACACCCAATAAGTATTATCTATCATGGACAGCAATGTATCTGCAATTAATTTTAGAATAATTTTAATCTGCAATTAATTGTTTGCACTTGGGTACGGATAATTACCAGTTCATCAGTGGTTTCAAGACGTCCTCATCAATGGGTTATATAATCAAACCTTAATTGGAATATACTGTGTACACATTGCCTAGAGACGTACTACATATTTGACCTTGCATTTAGGTCTATTTTGACACCGTATAATTGTAAGAGATTCTTTTTATCGAACTACTACTTTAGAAGTTCTTTTTCGTCGGGTGAGGAAGGACTATGTCTTAGGTTATTTGAGAGAAATCGGTTTGTTACATAAGTCTTAATGTGTGTATGTTTTAATGTGTTAGATTACTAAGTTATTGGCGAGATTCTGCTGGTGGACGTTTCGTCCCCGAGGTCCGCGCCCCGGTACAGAGTTTTGGTCTTTGATATATGTTGGCATTGTGGGGAGTTGATGCTGGGTCGACATCGGGCCTTACAGACTAGTCTTTTGCGTTAAATGCCGTCATTTTCATCTGACGACGATACAACTCACCAATCCCCAGTGTACGAGTTGTCACAGCGACACAGCTCACCAATTACCAATACACGAGTTTTCATCATAGCTCTCTAGATTTGTATCTAATACTGCTTATGCCGGTGCTAGGGGTCGTGTGGTTATGCCATCCAAGTTGCCACATGAACAGGTACAATAAAAGCATACCTGAGATACAACCCCGCTTTCTATTTCGAAAACTGAAACTAGATAGATGGAAAGCTCTACACAGCATCTGTAGTCCAGGTTTTCGTCTCGCAGAATTGAAAGTAGGAAAATGAGAAGCTCGATATCGCTCCCGTATTCCAACTTTCCATGTTGTAAAATTGAAACAAGTAGCTGGAAAGCATTACACAGCTTCCATCCTTTGTATTTCAAATCAAATGCATGTCATATATAGGGATACTCGAGGTATACTTTGATCGAATTCGTCATGTTTCTCTCAATATCAACATTTTATGTGTTGCAGTGTATTTTGGGTCTGGTGTGGTACAAGGGTTTGTGAAGAAGGTGAATGTTAATCTCAATCAGACAGATCTGAATGAAAATAAATCTGTCTAGTCGTAAAAGGCAAATCTTCGATGGTAAACTTCAAATCTTGAACGTTAGCAAGAACGAAATTAATTTTAACAGAATATCGCTCATTTATTCCTGTATATCATAAATTCATTTTGAAAGCTGGAATACAGGAACGATGTAGAGATTTCTATTCCTGTATATCATAAATTCATTTTGGAAGCTGGAATACAGAAACGATGTAGAGATTTCTATCTTCCTACATTCAATTTTACGGGAGCGATGTAGATCTTTCCATCTTTCTACTTTCAATTTTAGAAGATGGAAAGCTGAATTGTCAAATATTACACGGACCATATTATACCAGCTTATAACATATATGACGATCAACACAACTAGGGCATATGATGTCTGCAGTGAAGAGTTACCTGGCATTAGGTTACCAATAGACTATATAAATTAGCCATGTGTTACCTACTATATATAGATGCCAAACAGATAGACACGACATACATGTAGGTGTTTCGAAGGTGGTTGGTTGTCGTGATCAGTCCAAAGCCCAGAAGAGGTTCCCGAGGTTTCCCGAATTATAAGGACATTAGATATATAACAAAATAAATTGAATATTCCATTGATTCGGCCCTTGAGAAAGTTTTTGATTTCTGTGCATAAGCCGCCTTCCATAATCAAATGTAGATTGATACCCAATCTACTGCGAATTTGCACAGACATATATGGAAAAGCTATCATATCGGCCAAATTTGAGTTCATACAGTTAACATGGAGTGTTTATGGAATGGCGTCGATGTGTAAAGGGAGTGGTACAGATCAATGTCAAAATTATCGCTCAAGAAATGTGTCCATTTCGTCTTGCGTTAGGCTTAACGAACGGTTCAATATGCTGATAATCTGCAAAAGATTGTTTGTTGTTGGCCCTCGATTCGATGTCTCGCGCTGCCAGAGTGCTCCCCCTTTTGATGACCATATAGAGTGTGGGTTTGGGATGAAACGGAGCGATTAAGATAACAATAGTTTATTAATTTGGTGTGCCCAAGTAAACAAAACCAAACCATCTGCCATGTGTTTGTTGTACTATACTTTAAAAGGAGACGCCCGTCTGTGTCTGCGGATATGCGTCCTTCAGTAACATCAAGGTAAGATGTATTGAAAATGTTAATTCGATTGTTGCTAACGTCACAATGCAAGTAAACAGGTCATGACGGCTACGGCATAACTTCCCGAGCAGAGGATCATGGGTAAATTCAAGATGGCGGCCACACGTAGGTACCACAAAATATGTTTTCGTCAGTTTTCTTCCAAATTTCTGATTTTCCGAGAGGAAAAGTGGGGAAAACTATTTTATTTCATATCGGATTAATACTTACTAATTTATCAAGCAGTTTTTGCGGAGAAATTACATTAATAAAAATATTCAAAAAATCTAACCGAAAAATCTACCATTTTTTTTTTTTTTTTTTAAAGACGTCAGTGTGACGTCATCAAGGTGGCCCCCTAGCTCAAGAGGTAAGAAAAATAATCAGATGAGAGATAGTTTCCTGATATAAATATGTCAAGCTCTTCTCATGTGTGGTGATAATTACAATGCCCTAATTACAATGAAAAGTAAATGTTCAGTAAAAGATCAAATATCCAGCACCATTTCCTGTTACTGTCGTTTCTTTCATTATACCGATTGCAGACAGAATGGAGACGAAGGTGGAATAGATATATCACCTTCACAGTCAAAGCAGGGCGGTAATCCTCAATGACAACGGAAACTTACTATCGACGAACGTCTGTCTGGAATAATGTACTATTTCTAACCTTATAATTCTGATTTTATATCGCTTGATCAATTATTTCTTTCCATCCGATTGTTCCTTCGCCGTCAATGATGGAGACAAATTTCTTTATTATATCATCATTTTGGGATATAACCAACGGTAAATCGAAGTAAGAAAATCAGAAGTATTTCAAAATGTCCAGGCACACATACAGATTTCTAATCAGTGGTTAAGGAGAAGGCAACAGGATATTGCTTTTTTCGGGAGAACATTTGCGGAAGTCTGCCGAGAATACTGTAAATCAATTGAGAAAAAGTCAGGTAGTCGACTTCCCAATTACCCCTTATCTCTCTTATATCAAGGGTCATTACACAAATCCTCCTTGCGCGAATTGGGACAGAAGAACGGAAACTCCCCACGACAGAGATGGAGATAACAGCGAAGAATCAGACCTAATGAGCATCCAAATTTGTGTAGAAAGTCACCGCAAGCCCTCGACTCGGACTCGGTCTACCGTGTTAACTCTCAGAGAGAACATTTGTCTTAGACAACGATTGAAGAGCACGACAGTGGTAAGATAACAAACCCCAACAATATTACTTGTGAAATGATTCGATCACCTGTCACTGCTAAATGTCAATGGCTTTAGCTACAGTTTCCAGTTGGTTTCCACACAGCTTTTTGTGTTAGTTCTCCAGTCATTTTGTGGAGGTCCGTCCTTATCACCAGGCTTTACCACAGGTTTACAAGAGTGTTCATTGTAGATTAGGTTATTCCATTTTTAGTAAAGATTTTTCATGACACGGAAGAGGATGGATGCTCTTTTGAGAAATTCGAGGAAGAAGCGAGGTCGTCTCATCAAAAAAAGGTTTTTGTCGCGACTTCGGCGATCAGTTTGTTTCCAGGCTTAATGCAATCGTGAAGGGGAAGGACACATGGCGCAAACTATTTTTTTTTCAGTGTACGCTAGTGTAAACGTTGTATGACATCAGTATTATAGCGGTATTTTGACAATTCTCTTGGTTGAACACGTCCTCAAGCTGGAAAAAATCTACATCGTGCAATTGTGATTGAATTATTCATTGTTTAAGTAACACACTATTCATTACAAGTAACAAAGTCCAATTTTTCCTCGCACCTTTGCGAACATTTGACAAAACTTAGAAATAGAATTTAACATCGCTTTCAACAATATTTCAGCTGTATCGCGACGAACCAACTAAGCACCACCCAGCCGAGTTGCGTTCCTGCTACTTCAAAGAAGAAATTTTTGAAGCAGCATGGAACCAGACACCCTCCATCCACCCTATAAAACACTGAGAACAGTACACAAGACACAGACAGGACGCTTACATGGTGCAATAAAGACAAGTGATATTACAGTGCTAGACATCGCATTATCAAGTTCCTGTTGCTTCTCAGCAAAATGCATTGAAGCAACAGGAACCCGTGCCCACTCAACCACCCGCGATAGGTACTTGAACGATATTGTGAAATACTTCCACCTGTACTCTCAGTTTGTTGATCCTTTTTCTTGAACACATATACCACTAAAAGATGTTTTTTTAACATGGAACTTGAGTACATTTTATATATGAATGCCAGATTGCCGCGATGAAACCACGATCGGTTTTTGGGTCGTCACCGTGGATGATTCAGAATTTCTGTCAATGATATTCTGTCGAGCATCAGAACTGAGATATCAGGCAGAGTGGAAATAGCACGAAGCTCAAGCAGATCCATGCGTTGATGGTAGTTCGTTTGTTACCGGCATATACAGCTGAGTATTTCAGTACTGATTGAACGCCCAGGTTATCGAAGCTCATGCATCATATGTGATGGTGTATAATTACCCAGCGACACCTGTTTTAATCAACACAGAGAAATACAAGACAAGTCTGGGAGACAGGTTGGGGAAACAATACAAGCTTTGGAATTGTTAAGTTGAACAGTGCCTCCCGCGGGACCCATCTTTACTGGAGATTGTATTGATTGGTAAAAATAGCAGATTTATCCGCCAGCATCATTTGGAAACTTTCATAGAATATCTTCAGAGACGGGGAAACTTACCCCTGAGGATCAGTTTGCAGTTCAGTTTTCCTTTAACAGCTAACATGTCCATCTTCGACCCAGGTGATGTTACGATCTAAAATTCTGCCGTCATTGAAAAGTATTTTCTTTCCTATTCTATTCATTACATGTATCGATTTCGAAAGGAATGGCGCCTTTATGTCGATTGTTGTCCAGTTGTATGGGACATCATTTGAGACTATTCACGCCATTGGCATGTTTTGTCTTTTGCTCTGATTGTCTTATAAATCTTTGAATCAAAAAGGTTAAATCCAAGTTCCAAATGGAGACGCTCTTTGAATTACTGCGTTATATGATGAAAGATGTGTTACAGATAAATTTTTAAACCTGGATAAAATGATTCAACGAGCTGAAACTATCAGTTATATGGATGTGACTGTTTGGTCACTCCACCTGGCAAGGAACTAAATCTTGTTTATTTATTTGTATATTGCGTGCCTGCTGTGGTTCATGAATAAGGTCCTTCGATACAGACGTGTGGATTCTTTTTGAACGACGGCTATCTACTGAATGCTAGATCTGGCGCTTGTATATAGAACATACAAATGGCGGCTCAAAAAGTCAAAGAGCCCTGTCGTAACACTTCCATACAGATCCATGGAAATCCGTTCTCAATTAATCGCTGTAGGACACTGTAAATATCACAACACATGAGAAGAAACAGAGGAAACTTTCCTTGTGCTTTTCTTTTCCATCCATCGACTTTCAATCGTTGAGCGCAAGACGAACAAAATATCATAAAAAAGCTTTCGTATAATATATTCATATTTTCAGCTGCCTGGAGTCTGATACTGATATACTAACCATAACGACTATATAGATCAGTACAACACCAGGTCCTCGTATACATTATACACCTTATGCGCAAAATTACGGCGAAACCCGAAGATATCTAACCTTCACAGTCAAAACAGTTATATTCTACGACAAATGACAAGCTCAAATATTTTCGCTGTTGACGATCGTCTATCTGCGATAAATGACGAGATCTTGCCTCATAATTCCAGAATCTTATAATTTATATCGCTTGCTGGGTTATTCTTGTTCTTTCGATTGTTCTTTTGCCAACAATGTTCGAGATGAATCTCTTTAATATATCCTCATTTTGATATAGAACCAACGGTGAATCGAAGTAAAAAATCATAACTATTTTAATATGTCCAGGCACACACACAGATTCCGAATCAGTGGTTAAGAGGAATCCAACAGGATATTGATTTTTCTTGGGAGAACATTTGCGGAAGTCAACCAAGAATACTATAAATCCATTGAGAAAGAGTCAGGCAGTCGACTTCCCAATTACGCCTTATCTCTCTTATATGAAGGGTCATTGCACAAATCCTCCTAGCGCGAATTTGGACAGAAGAACGGAAACTCGCCACGCCAGAGATGGAGATAACAACGAAGAATGAGACCTAATGAGCACCCAAATTTGTGTGAAAAGCCACCGCAAGCCCTTGACTCGGACTCAACCTACCATGTTAACTTTCAGAGAGAACATTTGTCTTAGACATAGATAGAAGAGCACGACAGTGGTAAGATAACAAACCCCCAAAATATTACTTGAGAAATGGTTCGATCACCGATTCACTGTTAAATGTCAGTGGCTTTAGCTACAGTTTCTATTTCATTTCCACACAGCTTTTTGTGTTAGTTCTCCACAAGTGGAGGTCCGCCCTTATCACCAGGTTTTTACCATAAGTTGACAGAGAGTGTTCATTGTAGATTAGGTTATTGCCATTTTAGATATGTGTAGTAAAGTTCATTCCAATAGATTTGTCATCACACAGAAAAGGCAGACGACAGACTGGACGTTCTGGCGAGAATTTCGAGGAAGAAGCTATGTCGTCTCATCAGAAAAAGGTTTTTGTCGCGACTTCGGCGATCTGTTTGTTTCCAAGCTGAATGCAATCCTAAGGGAGACGGACACATGGTGCAAACCATGGGTTTTTAATGTATGCCGCTATACCATATGCCCAGACAGCAACTAGAACAACGTTGATATTTTGATTCATTAAACCGTTGTATGACGATCAGTTTGCTCATTAACGGTTTCTCGTTTGTAACACAATTGGATCGCGGTATTAATTGCTTCTTTTGACAGTTCCCTTGGTTAAACACGTCCCCAAGCTGGCGAAAAAAATCCTCACCGTAAAATTACGATTGAATTATTCATTATAAGTAACACACTATTCATTACAGGTAACAAAATCCAATTTTCCCTCACACCTTTGAGAACATTCGACAAAAGTCCCGATCGAAACTCAAGCGATATTCAGAAATACCGACTTCCACCTATACTCTATCTTAGTTTATTGATCCTTATTCTGGAACACGTATACCACTAACATTTGTTTTCTGAATGCCATATTGTCGCGATGAAACCTTGATCGGTTTTGGATGGTCACCGGCAAATGATTTAGAATTTCTCTCAGTAATATTATGTCGAACATCAAAATTGAGATATCAGGCAGAGTGGAAAAATTACGAAGCTCAAGCAGATCCATGCGTTGATTGCAGTTCGTTTGTTACCGGCATGTACATATCTCAGTTGATTGTTGTATTGAACGTTCAGGTCATCGAAGCTCAAACATCATAGGAAGAGGTGTATAATTAATGATCGACACCAGTTTTAATCAACACGGAGAAATACATGCCAAGTCTGATAGACAGACTGAGGAGACACTTTAAGATTTAGGATTGTTTAGTTGAACAGTGCATCTCGGGGGAAACGTCTTTACTGAAGATTGTATTCGTTAGTAAAAATAACGGACTTGCCAGTCCGCATCATGTGGAAACTTTCATTGGAAAACTTACTCCTGAGGATCAGTTTGCAGTGGAGTTTTCCTTCAACAAATGAACAGAGCCGTCTTTGAGCCCGGTGATGTAACGCTCGAAAATTGTACCGTTATTTAAATCTATTTAGCCTACTTAAGAAATAAATGTTTCATAGGCGTGCTCAGCGATCAATAGATTTCGATGTTGCTATCTTCAAATCTTATAGCTGAGAGATAGTCTCAGTTGAATCATTATGGAGGTTTAGAAAATCTTTCATCAATAATGCAGTAATCCATAGATCGTCTTCTATAGATAGATATTCTATTGAGCACGCCTATGAAAACATTATTTCTATTCTATTCTATTCTATGGCACTATTTAAATTGATTATCAACAAATATTAGAACGAAAGATTGGAAAATGCTGGAAAAATTGGCTACGTCTCCCGCACGTTGCTATGTATTTTAACCCCCCCCCCACCACCACCGTGTATCAACTGGCAAGGTACCAATTTCAATGGCCATATTCAATGGCCGAGTGCAGGTGGTCTCTTATTGAAAGGAGGGGGAGGGGGGATGGTTCTGCCACTTGAGATAGACTGAAATTGATATAGATCTATGTGTGTCTCTTTGTTAATAAATGTCCCGATGGAAACAACAATCAGACAATAATCGACTTCCCAATTACCCATTATCCCTCTTATATGAATGGTCATTATACAAATCCTTCTAGCGAGAATTTGGAAAGCATGCGGAAAATCGCCACGACAGAGATGCAGATAACAACGAAGAATCAGAACTAATGAGCACCCAAATTTGTGTAGAAAACCATCGCATGCTCTCCACTCGGTTGCTATATCAACGGTGGTAACACTCAGGTTTAACAGTTGTTGTAGACATCGGTTGAAAAACGTGTCCGTAAAAAGACAACAAACTCCAGGATGGTTGTCTTCCCCTGCCTCGAGGTGGCTACCACACAGTCGGCTATTGGGACAGGCACACGCTAATCCAATCCGGTACAGATCAAACCGTGACGTCATCGGTGTACGACACCTGTTCAACTCCATGTTTCAAGAATAGACCCACCAATGAGTTTTGGGAAAATTTATGGGTATTAGTCAAAACAAACCCCAACAATTTCAAAAAATATTAAAAAAGAACAGTTGAAAGTGAACAGCTCCTACATAACCTTTTGTGTCAGACCTACTCTGGTTTTGTGGCGCGCGGAGTCATATTCAACTACAAACATACCGACTAATAATGCAAATATCAATTTCAGTTTACCTTTAGCAATGGATGTTTGTAAATTTACGGTAAACCTTAAGGTAAAGACAAAGTGTCCATCGCAGACTAAGCTATTGTCATTCAAGATATGTGTAATCTTATTGCGATTGAGTTTTCTATACAGAAAATTTAGAAGAAAGATTGGATGCGCGATTGGTTGTTGAGTTAAGTGGATGATGGTAATTCCTTTGATCGCTTTATTTCTCATGTTCTCCAATGAGGAACAAATGCCCCGACTTTAGCAGTGACAATATCGAGAGAGCAATAAAAAATATCATATCGACCGTATCAAGAAAAAGAAGAAAACTATTGCAAGAGCATTATACACACTCCCCATTTAAACTCCGTCGCCATTCAGTTTTGAAGATATTACTAGCTTCAGTGTACGCAGGTACACCATATAGATAAAATGGGAACTACAGCTCATGTTTGTTGTCAGCTCAACGATGCCTCTGCCTCATATTACCCATAAAAAGCTCACTGTGGGCATGAAAGGACTGTAGGCTATTGACAATAGTGTTGTCCTTTCTGGGTCGATTCTCTTTTGAAACAAGACTGGGTCACGATATCAATTGCTTTCTTGCCGAAAATTCTCTTAATTGAACACGTCATCAAGCTGGGAAAAGTGCCCATTTGCAACTGCGATTGTACTCTTCATTTCCTGTAACAAAGTGAAATATTCCCTCCTAGCCTTAACAAAATTTGAGAAAAGTTGTGAATGAACCTCGAACGCTATTCGCAAATACGTGCTCTTATCTTAGTTCCATAATGTGACGAGTACGCTTGTCCTCAAATACTAATAAGGTCCTCCATGCACAGTACTAGCAGCGTGATTCGTAAAGAGTGATTAGTTTGTTGGAATGAATTCCAGGCTGTATGTAAATAATTTAGTTCCTTGCTGTTCTGCATTGGGCAAATTTAGTTTTACAATTAGTCCAATTCAAACCAACCACCCCTAACCACTGAATCTGCATCCTAAATCATCAGATGACACCCTCAACCATAGCAGATCTGTGATATTGGATCGAAGTCAGGATTGACTTTTTAAGAACCTTTGCATAGGTTCATCATTCCTGAAAACACATCAGCTATAATTCTTGATCTAGCAGGGTTAAGGACATATGCTATTTCCATCGGGCTAGTTTTTCAATCTAATTGGTTTGCATACAGCTCAAACGTAGCTCTGTAAAAACGCGTGGATACCAAACAAAATTAGAGGAACGCAGAGCTGCTAAGTTTCAGAGCAGAAAGAAGCTAATCAAACCCAAGAGAGACAATTCTGATGAAGATTGGCATTGTCTTCCTGTTTAGTTATGATTAATGGCTCGCACCGACATTTGCTACATACGGCTGAAGATAATAAGTCTGCCGCCACATGGAGGATTCCACAGGGGCTCGTTACCGTTATTAATTAGTTAATTAGGTTGACTACAGGGGGGGTAGAGGTAGGGAATAAATATTCCCTACCTCTAACGTAACGAGCTCCTGTGGAGGATTCTTGTCACTCGAAACAATCAACATGATATCTCACTAAAATCCATATTGTGGAGCATAATCAAGATTCGTCAGGTTGACTAACTAGTAGATACGGACGAACACATCATTGCAAGTGACGTCTGGCAACCCGAATGCATACTCTATCGATTTGTTGTAGAGAATGCCAAAATTAATTAAAACTTCAGATACTTGCGATCACATAGTATGCATTTGCATAGGAATTTCTCAGCAAATTTCGTTATGACAGATCCATAGCAAAATATGATGTATTCTTTTTTAAATGGCAGACTTTTTCGGGATTTATAACTCAAGAGACAGTAAATTTGACTGATTGGTTTTCCTAGACAAAATCTCTGGATATTTCCCTGATTATTCCAGATCCACAATTGTTTGTATTCCGCTGATTTGTGTACGGTTAAACGTCCATTCACCGCTTTGATAGTATGAAGGACGTATGTACCCAGGCCGTTATTTCTTTTGATCAGCCGAAGCACTCGTAAGTGACGAGAGTATCGAACTTAACGAGCGAGACGAAAACAGTAAATTGTGAGCCGGAAAGTGGTGTTCCATAGTTTGTCCCCGTGTGATGGCTAAGAATGTTCTGGGGATTAGTGTCCCTTTTCTTATCCTTTTCTATTGCAACCAAGGAAGGACACTTGTCCCCAATGTGGAGAAAAGTATCCTAGCTGGGTTACAAGATAGGAGCCGGACACTCTTAGCCACCGGACATTCTTAGCCTCTACAGCGGGTTCGAGCGATGACAGAATCATGTCAGAGGGAAACAAAACATATAAACAAAAGCTGTGAGATAACGTTCATTAACTAATTGATTATTGGAAGTCGAGAGTTAGAATTTCAATATTGCTTGCAAATCATCGGTGCTATTTACCATATGTAAAAGGGCGTCTCCGGTGTCACATGTGAAATGTGGAAGGGATCAGTGACGTCATTTAACATCGCGTGGAAATGAAGTCAATAAACACACGGTGGTTTTCTTCGCTCTATTCTCAATTATCCATTGTCATTCAGCTTAATACAGGTCTGATTTTTAGGGGTATATAGCCCCACAGACTGGCGGTATTGTCTCGCTCCACTGAGTGGGGAACGAATGATCGCTCGAAGACTATAGGGGTGAGTGAGTGAATAGGGTTTAACGTTGCTTTCAACATTTTTCAGCTATATCAGGACTGGGAATGGAGGAGAGGGAGAACGGGTGTACCTACTTGTTCAGCATACATTGTCACGATTTATTTTTTCATATACGGCTGGCAGAATTGGGTCATTCCCCCGACACAATTAAAATATGGGAGGCGAGCAATCAAACTGGCCCAGAGTTTTCTCCTATTAATTTTGTTTAGATATCATTTGGCGTTTAATATTATAGAAACATTTTAAAATATATCACAGACCATTTCTCGCCCAGTCAGTTATAATGACCAATCAAATTTAACCGGAAGTCAAGTCCTGATTATAATCTTAGACCCCAAAATAGCAATGGTGGTTTGTGGCCTACAAATAGTCAGATTCCAAGAATACTGCAGAGGTTAAAGCAGTAACAGATAAGCATATACAGGTGCAAATATAAAGGTCATACTTCAAAGATACGGACATTGCTATTTTCATTAGTATTTAGGCTCTTTGGCAGTGAACAACTTGTTATAATATGTTCACCCGAAGGGATATTTAATATATTCTGTTGTGGCTTTTTACCCCTCAGCCCATAGGGCTGTGGGGTTTTGTCGTTGCATGTATAATGTGATTTGCCATTCTGTAGATGAGGTCGCCTTATATGCAGGTTGAGTTTGTACCGCGATGTGTTCGCGCACCGACGATAGCGGATACAGCTAAGCAGGTATCTTAACTGTACGACTTTGAGCATATTTAGGTCAATGTTCAGATAGGTAAATTCAACGTGTGGTATAATATCACGGGAGTACATCTCCGATGTTTGATTTTTATTCTGTCCGTGTTAGACGTGAAAGGACAGTCCTACATTTATTTGACCATGCACGAGGTGCAGGTTTTTGAAAATTACTAGCACGAGTGTGCGATTGTAATTGGGACACAAAAGGGTCTATTTTGTATAGAATTATTGGCATGAGTGT
>JAVTVY010019598.1:0-71347 GCA_036873755.1 Hanleya hanleyi | reverse complement strand
CCATCCATACCATCACTACCATATCCATACCATCACTACCATTTCTACCATCACTACCATCCATACCATCATTACCATTCATACCATCACTACCATTCCTACCATCACTATCATCCATACCATCACTACCATCAATACCATCCATACCATCATTACCATCCATACCATCACTACCATCCATACCATGATGGTGATGGTAGTAATTCCACTTGGGACTGGACTATCCAGCAGTAATCCCACAGAGGACTATCCATCAGTAATAACATGGGACTGGTCCACCCAGCAGTAATCTCACACTGGAATGCCCTATGTGCCAGTAATCCGACTGCACTGACCTATCCATCCTACATGGGATTAACTTTTGCCAGTAATCCCACATGGGACTGATGTTATTGTCTGTACCAGATAATCTATTCCAGACATTATTGTCTGTACCGCATCACTTATTCCAGACCTAATTGTTTGCTCTACATGTATGCTTTCAATACTGCTGCACCTTTGGCGGATGACCCCGCAAGGCGAGATGTTGGGGTTCTCAGAACGCTTGTTATCTGTCTTATGGGACCTACTCGAATTCCTATTTATTTTTGATAACTATCACACTAAGTTTATTCATCAATGTGCTTTAAAATCCAATTTAAACTTTAAAAACTTGTTCAGGTGAGAAATGTTAACACCTTTGCTAATTACTTCATGACGGGTGTCTGAGTGTCAATTAACAATACAATAGGCACTCAGACAGCTTTAAATGACTTACAATAGACAGTAGCGTGAAAGGTTAATCTCTTCCCAGCTGGATATCGGACCACCTAAAAGGCAATGTATTTAATTTTTTGCAGTGCCTCAAACACTAAAATTTTATCCTAATATTGAAGCACTTCTACACTTCACTTCTAGAATTTTGATTTCACTTTTTCACCAAATGTTAGACAAAATAGTGAATATTTGAATGAAGAAATAAAACAAAAATGACCAATTTTGGTGAGCTGTCCTTAAATTGTTTTATATCACCCGACCCTGAATAACTTTATGGTTTACCATATATATCCAAAATATTGTGCGTTCCTGAGTATGTATATATGGATAGTCCCACAAGAATAGAATAGTGTTTTATCATAAATACATTGCTTGAAAAGAACATAAAGTTAGAAACTGTGGTCGGGATATAATAATGTACGAAGTCAAGAAGCTAGGCTATATGTCAAAGTAAGTCCACTCCATTGATGTAAATAAATGAAAGATTGGCTTGTGAGATATGACTCTTATGACCTTCCATGCATTTGATGATCTTGTGGATGTATTTGGATGCATCTGACAGTGGATGCATTTCATAGGTGCAGCTAATGACCTTGGATGAATCTGGAAGATGACCTTTGATGCATCTGATGACCTTGGGGTTTTTTTTGACGATGCTTGTAAATCATGATACAACAACAAGTTCTGTTCCTCTGTTCAGTCGAGTGAAAGACGTCACCTGAATAAGACTCCCTTGTGTCAACAAAACTTGACTAACATAGTTATTGAAATTTGTAATTAAAATTATATATATATTATTTTTCAATTTCAATCAGAACCAAGCCGAGTGCATCCATTATTGAGGTCATGTTTTTTTGGATATGCCACTGACTGATTGCATTTGCTAGTTTTAACCTACTCTGCTCAGTGAGTGGGTTTCTTTAGGCCTCACCCGAGTCTAACTCAATAATGATATCACAGACTAGCCAAACAGCCTTTTCCCTTCCCCAGATCACTTAAGAGTACCTCGAGTATATAGCCCAGTCGAAGGAGCCGCAAGACAAGTTCTTACCATTCAACATTACTGTTCACCAGGTCAAAATAACCTTATCAAGAAGATGATTTGGGTAACTCCATGTAACCATGAGCATGATGTAAAATGACCTTAGAAAGAAGCGGTATACTGACTGGTGTATGAGTTTGATAGATTTAGAGTATCAAGTCGTTTTAATCACTTTTCCATGCGGAAAAGCGAAAAACAAAAAAAAATGGAAGAAATGTGACAAAACTATCACTTTCCTGGCACTCCACATGTCTGCCATTTTGAATTTATCCATGCTCCTCTGCTCGCGGGTCGAGCGGGGGGGCATGCAAATAGGTTCAAAATGACGTCAATATGACAAGCTAAAAAGTCACAGAATTTTGTGTCTCTAGGTTCTGTCATCCCGGAGATAAATTGTTTTTGTGTTTAAGTAAAAATTATTAGAGGAATCTATTCATGTTACAACGACTGTTAAATGAATGAATGAATATTGATTTTGAAACCACACAAGAGCTATCCCCTGAGATAACAGGCACTTGAAATCATTGGCTCAGGGTCTGTCTCCCATCTGCACTGGGCTTTACCCCTGAACTTGGAATTCTAAGCCAATGGTTTTTCATTGGTTCACTAAGTCAAAATAACCTAATGGATAGACAATGATCTAATATAATATACAATTTCTTGTACAGCTGTGCAGTGTTTTTATTGATTTTCTATGAAAACCTCCACAATATAATACACTCACTGGAATTGATTTCTATCTTTATAAAGAATTTTATGTTCAACTTCTTTTCTTCATGACTTTTCTCGCTGCAATTAGACCACTTAATTTGAGGCTTCATTTTGTGTGAGAGACCTTTTTCTGTTTCTCGTAATATTTCCATTACGATAGTTTGTCAAGTTGGATCATTAATTTCCATGTCTGATATTGAGTATAACCATGTGATACAATTTTCTTGGTTATACTTTTATTTGCTGCTTTTGACAACTCAATTTGAGCTTTTGTTTCATGAAAGACCCGGCATGTACTTTTACTGTTTGACAGGTTGAATCATTTATTTGACCATCTGATGTTGAGGATAACTAGTATGATCTGTGTAATGTATGATATCAGTATATAGAATCAATGAAAGAGCCCAGAATAATTCCTGTAATCTCAGTTCTTTCCTGTCACTGGTTAGATGACATGTCATGTACATCTGTCCTCGTCGCTGTCTAGTGGTGCCATGGCTTAGATTTTCCTTTCATCCTGACATCTTCGATGATACATAGCTGTATGGAGCCCTGTCTGTTCGGGATTTGTTCTCAGGCCTGGCCTGGAGACAGCTGCACCGGCAATATAATGTTACCATGTCTGCTTCCTTGAATCTCTGATACAATTATTGGTCCTGAGTGTATATCCAGACATGCAATAAACTGTTTGTTGGAGAGAGGTTCTAAGAATAGCTCACATTTTATGGCATACGTATGATGCTCCTTGTTTCAGCGGTATTCAAATTGATCAGTGAATATCCTAAAATCATGCATAAAAAAAATAGCATAAAAAAATTAACCAATCGGATAAAAGTCTTGAGAATGAAATTAGATTTATGCCAGAGAGTGATACAGTTTTAAGACTCTCGAGTGATCCCTTCATTCACCAGGTGACAGAAGAGGTATTGCCAGTCGGTCACGTGTTGTAATACTTTCCCCGGCCGCTGATCAGTCACCGTGCCCGCCACTCTGGGAGTACAAAGCTTGCACAGCCGACGAGTGCTTCTCCTTCTTCTGGCGGAAGTCACCCTGGTTACACGATGCGAGAGAAGTGTGGTGTGAGAGGAATGATGGCACAAATGTGACAGGTAAGACAACTTTACAATCTCTCCCAAGAATTTCTGATCAGTGTGACAGGTAAGAGGACTTTACAATCTCTCTCAAGAATATCTGATCTCTCCAACATCTATTCTCCAACAAAAAGTATCTCTCATGACAATATCTATATGGTAAAGACTAGATTATGATTCAATCACTCTCAGATTTTGATCAAAATTGAGATCAATCATTGTTGTGAATTTGATCATCCCATAAATGTAGTCTGAGAGACTTCATAATGTAGATGAGGTTCTGTTATTGTGTCATTCCATCAAATTTGTTGTTTTGTTCTAAATTTGACCCCTATTGGTGAGGAAATACTCGTCCTCTGATTGAATTATTACAGCATTTATCATATATAAAGAACTCCCTGTTTCACCGTACATCTTCATTGTACCCTATTTCTTCTAATTATTCAGACGGCAAAACTTAACTTCAGGCAACTGCAGAGAGAAATTCTGCTAATATTCTACAAATTTCACTAGTTGTCTTTCCAGTTCCTCGGATAAATAACATATCTATGCCACAGTATTTATATAGAGATTGTTTTTTTTTTTGCTGCTTCTAAGTCTAAAAATGCTCTTCGAAAAGTCAGAAGAAATAGGGTAGTTTCTAGGATATCGTGTCTCGTGTTTATATTACAGACTAACAATGTCTGTGAGAGCTAGCTGTTGATCACTCTCAGGCTGTATTTAGTTCTGCATGAGTAAATTAGTAAAGTGAGAATGACCACTCTCTCCTTTATCATTCTCCATTGCCGACGCTCTCCTGGAGGAATAGTGCAGAGAGTGAGAGTGATTCAGATAGAGACTGCTTATCCATACCGTGATCATAATGTCGTTTTCTTGGTCATATGACCGGTGTATTATACCTTGAGTCATTTCACCTGTGGAATCGGACACCATTTGCACTGTAATATGATGAGTATTGGTCAGTGATAACAATGATGTTTCCTTTGAGTTTGATATAAAGTGAGACATTTTCCTCTATCATCTTATCTCTGACATTGATGCATGCATGTAACCAAGAAGCTCAGTGAAGATCACCATTGCTCAGTGCCAGTTTTTTCAGAGCTCACATTCCAAGGACACTGATGATGGGGGATACTAGGCTCAAACTACAGCAGAATGAAGGGGTTGGCATGGTTACATTCCATAATTGATGATTTCTGTCAGACTTTTTTTTTTCAAATTCAGATTTGCATGACATAACACTCTTGGGACATAAAACAGACATATGGAAGACTAGTCAATGCATAATTAATTAGTTCCACTGTTTGATCAGTTTTAGGTGGGATACAGTATTGTAACCAAGCTTATAGAGGCATAATCTCAAATGACTGGGGTTTTCTGGCCAAACTGTCTATAAGAAAATGTGGTAACATTTCATTTGAACCACTTTTCTTGATCACTAATGCACCAGTTTCGAGTGAAAACATAAGAAAAAGAGGCCACAAATGTTGCACATTTTACGATATCTTACAAAAGAAGAAAAAACACATACAGTAGTTCACATCTCAAAACGATGTGATGAAATAACTTGCTTTGTAAATGTTGCTGAAATTAACCTACTTTACCGTCTGACGGATGGAATAATTCACAAAAGAGTAAAAAAAAAAAAAAAAAATATGCAAGTCGAGGAATTACTGTAACTTTGGAAAATGTTTAACTTCTGTATGATTAAATTCATATGAGGTTGTAATTAATACGTTTAGTGGTTTTAATTCCAATCAAAACAAGAATTGGTTGAAATCTGCAGTTTGCACTCTGTAACACTGTTATTCCTGCACTAGATACCCCAGTCACAAGGTGAAAATCTGAGTACAGAACTAGACCAGTAAATTCACTAACCTGAGCTATTTATCATCGGTTAACACCTGAACCAAGAGAAAATTTTAGCTGATCAAGCTGACGAATAACTCTGGGTAGGAAGAAAAATATATAACTCTGGGGTAAGAGAAAACATCCAGTAACATTAGCCATATCTGTATTCCTCAGCTGCTGTTTCAAAGAATGCTGCTGTTGTCTGCATTGGCAATGCTTACATTGTGGGTAAACAGAGTGGCTAACAAATAGCTGGAGATTTGTGTTTTTGGAGACCTGTTTCTTTGCTGAGGTGGATATATCTGTCAAAATATTTGTCTCACACCTTCAGGCTAGCCGATTTGCTTATTAATACTAGATTAGAATGTACATGCACTCAAATTTACCTTAGTCTTGTCTCACATATAGTCAACATCCTTAGGGATGAAACTGCTGCTTTATAATAACAATGCATTACATGGCTTCTTTTCTGAGCTGTATTGGTTGTTATGAGACTTGTACCATCTGTACGACCAAACCCAATTAATTCCAGCAATTTCAGTCTAAGGTATAATTTAAAAAAAAACAAAAACAATGAAACCTGATTTGCCAGTTCTTTGAGCATGAACCTAACCTGATTTATCCTCCAAAAATACAGTGACAGAGGTCAAACATAGAATATAAGGGGTGATCAAATTTACTGGACCAGTGAATAAAATCAGGGCTGGAAATAAGGACTTGTCCACCGTAACCTGTCGAAAGTTATGGTATTTCTACCTGTCATAACCCCACATCTTAGGAACAGGTTACGATGGAAGTAAATCTCGTAACCGATAATAATAATAAGCTTTATTTTCATAGGGTGGACAAAAGTGTACACTCAGTCAGCTAGGTGCTGATCTTCCCTGTGGCCCTCCACAGACACACATCCTTTCATACATACACAAAGTGATTATACATGTTAAATTGTCGGTGATGGTGGTAATTTTGGACGAAATTTTCACAACCTGATCTTCAGAATTATATACAACAATAATCCGATGACACGTCTGGCATTTCATGATTTCTCCGATCTTTAGATTGACTCAGACATTTTCTGATTTTCGTTGTTGTTGCTTTTTTGCTATGTTGAAGTCGTGTGTTTTAAGTAGCAAACATTACCCCGATTTATTTCCAGCCCTGTACATGCTGTACTTGTAAAATAGCCGCACAAAAAAATGTTTTGAGGATATTTATTTTCTCCTGAATGAAAGGGATTTCCGATTATCAACATTTATTTCATTGTCTGGTCAGATTTGTCCCCTGAATTTGTGCATGATTAATGTTAATGATTCAGCTGCTGAGTATCATTTTGTAAATTGTGTTAATAATAGTCGCTGATATAAATATTCAAATATATCAAATTTTGCAAACAAAATAGCAGTTTCAAAATTCTTTCCAGCTCAATATTTTCTTGATACCAGTCATTAAAATCAGTTTGAAAACGTACACATGATTTTTAGTTCATTATCCCCCTGGCATATGCCCGGAGAATATAGTGATCGCCACAGAAGTCTGTCCCTCCGTCCGTCTGTTTGTCTTTCTGTCTTTCTGTCTTTCTTATCAATACAACTGTATCTTCTCGAAACTTTCAATGAAGAAATCGTGCAAGGTGACTAATCTTGAGACGTCCATACTAATCTTCATTGAAACCTGCATTGTTTTGTGAATAGTGTAAGGATAAATAATGAGCTTTAGTTTCACAGGCCTTTGGAAGCATTACCAATGAGTACTGTCATGACTGTCTCTGTCTGATCTCCCCCAAACATGTCCTGGTTAATGTGGCAGGCAGGCCTGTCGTATATCTCTCCCCGATTTCCACATAGGCACTCTTAATTCTCTCACAATGACTACTTGTCATTTCATTCGACTGGCTGAGATTGGATTTTAGTACATCACTCTCGACTATATGGATGAGAGGCTCCGCTCCCAAAATGTTTTGTATTCAGCATGGTGCGAGCTGTCTGTTATCCTCTGTTCAGAACATCAGCGAGCTAATACTTTACTAGTCAAACCAGACACATGTAGATCCTTTCCTTGAACGTTTGGCTGAATTGACCAGGATATATTTGCTGACTGGACCAGTTAATTTGTATGATAGCACTGGTCAAACCCAGAGTGACTCCCAATATCTGTTCCTCCAGATAAAGTGGCCCAGTTATATTTGTTGAGCAGAGAGGTTAATTTGTGTCATACTCTATCCATCAAACTCAGAAACTGGTAGATCGTTTGCCCATTGAAGAATTGACCTGTTTGTGGTCGCTGATCAGAGAGAGGCTAATTTGTTAGCCACAGAGAGATGAAGTTGAGTGGCAGAGAAATTGATCATCCTCATGGAACTGTACCACAACATACCAATAATCATTATCAGGACTTCTCTGATACCCTCACAGTACATTCTCAAAGTTCTACAACCATGCCAATGGCATGTCCTTGGTTCATAGAAAGAGACAAATGTTTATTGCACTTTCCAAGAATATTAATTTTTCCATTCGTTTTGTTTTATATACAAGTTGATGTATATATGTAAGAGAGTTTACTCGAATATATATTTGATTTCAATGCCCATCTGTTGATGCCCATCAGCCTCTATGCAACTTCTTGGTTTAACAGGTTAGAGAGAACGAGCTCTCTAATCTGGAGGTAAAAAAGGTTGTAAGTAAAGTCAAGAGTATTTTGAACTAGGAGACATCTGCCATAGGCAAAAACAGCATTTTCTACCTCCATTTCAGAGAAGCAATTCTATAACCTGTTTAAAAACACTCCATCAGTCTCTTGTTTTTGTGTAATGCACTGTGGGCACTGATAGTTAGAGTGTCAGCCATGTAAGCACAAGGTACTGGGTTCAATCCCTGGTCAGGTCATGCCAAAGACTTGAAAAAATGGAACTTGTTGCTTCCTTGTTTACGCTCAGCATTAGCAAGATAAAACGAGGACTGATTCACTCGGTGTCAGTCGGTGTTATGTCTGCCTATGGCATGATACTTCAGTTGAACCGCACTATAAAATGGCAGCCATTAAGACGGCTCTGTCACAAGTACGCTCCTCGCCCCGTCATGATATAAGTGAAAATTGTTGAAAGCCACATTGAACCCTATAACTCACTCGCTCCTTGTGTTTGTGTTGCTAATATCCTTATATGATATCTTTCACCGGACTCTGAATCTCAATTAACTCACACTGTACCAGTAATTTTGACAGTTTCAAACTGGCATCAGCAGTCTCATGAACATGAGTGGAGCCCAGCTATACATATACTTAGCTTCGTCTCTGTATTGTGAAAGACGATTTCAAGAGCTCTTCAACAAGATATTCATGTACATGTAATATGATGAAAATACTTGTCCAGAAATTCCCATTTTTGCATACCAATGACAGGTCATTAATGTTGTACAGAAAGGGTTAAATATTGACGGAGAGTTTTGATTATCATCTGGCATGTCCATCTTGTAGTCATTGACCAAGGGACTATGTCCAATATATTGTGAGTGATATTGATGTGAAAACTGGGAATGTACTACTTCTATTCTCTCATGCCTTCCTACATTGAATGGACATTTGGTGAAGAAAACGGTTCAACTAGATTTCATAGTACCTCACTATTGCCAAATGTATTATCACTGGCTACTTCATTTTATATTGATCTATCACACTCTTCCCTCCACTCAAAGTCACGAAAATCAGAAATTGGGGGAACTGTAGAGATGGCTTAAAACCTCTTCAGACTATAATTGTCTGTTAGACAAATGATAAAAATATTCATGACTACTTCTTTATTATACATTTCTTTTAATTCCGTCAAATCCCCCTGGAATGATCAGACGGGTAAGCTCATGTACTTCATTTCAATCATCAGTCTGGGCTTCCATTTTCAGGCACATTAAATGTGATTGCCATCAGATTAGCTCTCAGATTGTCAATAAATCAGTATTCTTAACCAGCAGGCCCTGTTACAGGATCATGAAAGGCAAAGCATTCATTCTCCAGTAATTGTCACGTAATATAAACTATATGCAATTGTGGAAGTGTGGATGGATTATGTGAATAGGACTTTAGGTTTGATGTTAGTGGTTCATCCTGGGTACACTTGAGACTTGATGTTAGTGGTTCATCCTGGGTACACTTGAGACTTGATGTTAGTGGTTCATCCTGGGTACTCTCGAGACTTGATGTTAGTGGCTCACCCTGGGTACTCTTGAGACTTGATGTTAGTGGCTCATCTTGGTACACTTGAGATCTGATGTTAGTGGCTCATTCTGGGTACACTTGAGACTTGATAGTGGCTTATTATCATGGGTACACTTGATGTTAGTGGCTCATCAACTGGGTACACTTGAGACTTGATGTTAGTGGTTGATCCTGGGTACACTTGAGACCTGATGTTAGTGGCTCATCCTGGGAACTCTTGAGACTTGATAGTGGTTGATCTTGGATACACTTGAGACTTGATATTAGTGGTTCATCCTAGGTACACTTGAGACTTGGTGGTAGTGGGTCATCCTGGGTACACTTGAGATTTGATATTAGTGGGTCATCCTGGGTACACTTAAGACTTTATGTTAGTGGCTCATCTTGGGTACACTTGAGACTAGATGTTAGTGGCTTTTCCTAGGTACTCTTGAGACTTGATGTTAGTGACTCATCCTGGGTACTCTTGAGACTTGATGTTAGTGGATCATCCTGGGTACGCTTGAGGCTTGTTATTAGTGGCTTATCCTGGGTACACTTGAGACTTGATGTTAGTTGCTCATCCTGGGTACACTTGAGACTTGATATTAGTGACTCATCCTGGGTACACTTGAGACTTGATGTTAGTGGCTCATACTCTATGTACTCTTTAAATTTGATATTAGTGGAATATCCTGGATACACTTGAGACTTGATTTTAATGGCTTATCTTGGATACACTTGAGACTTGATTTTAGTGGCCCATCCTGTGTACTCTCGAGACTTAATATAGTGGCTCACCCTGGGTACTCTTGAGACTTGATATTAGTGGCTCATCTGGGTACACTTGAGATCTGATGTTAGTGGCTCATTCTGGGTACACTTGAGGCTTGATAGTGGCTTAATATCATGGGTACACTTGATGTTAGTGGCTCATCACCTGTGTACACTTGAAACTTGATGTTAGTGGTTCATCCTGGGAACTCTTGAGACTTGATATTAGTGGGTCATCCTGGTTACACTTGAGACTTGATATTAGTGGTTCATCCTAGGTACACTTGAGACTTGATATTAGTGGGTCATCCTGGGTACACTTGAGACTTGATTTTAGTGTGTCATCCTGGGTACACTTGAGACTTGATGTTAGTGGCTCATCCTGGGTACACTTGGGACTGGATGTTAGTGGCATTTCCTAGGTACTCTTGGGACTTGATTTTAGTGGCTCATCCTGGGAACTCTTGAGACATGATAGTGGCTGATCCTGGATACACTTGAAACTTGATTTTAGTGGGTCATCCTGGGTACACTTAAGTGTTTATGTTAGTGGCTCATCCTGGGTACACTTGAGACTAGATGTTAGTGGCTTTTCCTAGGTACTCTTGAGACTTGATGTTAGTGGTTCATCCTGGGTACTCTTGAGACTTGATGTTAGTGGCTCATCCTGGGTACTCTTGAGACTGGATGTTAGTGACTCATCCTGGGTACTCTTGAGACTTGATGTTAATGGTTCATCCTGGGTAGGCTTGAGGCTTGTTATTAGTGGCTTATCCTGGGTACACTTGAGACTTGATGTTAGTGGCTCATCCTGGGTACACTTGAGACTTGATATTAGTGGTTCATCCTGGGTACACTTGAGACTTGATATTAGTGGTTCATCCTGGGTACACTTGAGACTTGATATTAGTGGCTCATACTCTAGGTACTCTTTAAATTTGATATATAGTGGCATATCCTGGGTACACTTGAGACTTGATTTTAATGGCTTATCTTGGGTACACATGGAACTTGATTTTAGTGGCTCATCCTGTGTACTCTTGAGACTTAATATAGTGGCTCACCTTGGGTACTCTTGAGACTTGATATTAGTGGTTCATCCTGGGTACACTTGAGATCTGATGTTAGTGACTCATTTTGGGTACACTTGAGACTTGATAGTGGCTTAATATTGTGGGTACGCTTGATGTTAGTGGCTCCTCATCAGTACATTTGAGACTTGATGTTAGTGGCTCATCCTGGTTACTCTTGAGACTTGATATTAGTGGTTCATCCTGGGTACACTCGAATCTTGATGTTAGCAGTTCATCTTTGGTACTCTTGAGACTTAGGGTTGGTGGTTTATCTTGGGACTCACAGTTTACATTTGGCCACACAGATCCAATAATCAGTTGAGCCATGTTTAAAACCTTTAAAATGATTTTCCCAACAGTAGATAATACTGTTTCAAGTGCTCAAGGAGTTCAGACCTTGTAATAGTACAACTGTGTTATTACAGGACCAACTATTGTCAGGCTAGACAGTGTTAAGTACCTCATTGAAGGACTAGAGCTGTCAAATAACAGGTATTTTAGCCAGTGTTCCAGGAAATAGATTGGGGTATATGTAAGGAAAGGACATTAAGTACTACCCAGACTGGCCGCCGTATACCACTTTGAAAATGAAGAGAAACGTAATTGCCTCCCAACTTCCACAACATTGCTGGAACTTGGCAGAAATGGTTATACATAATGAAAATAATGTGTCAAATTGAGAAGTTCTAATGAACAAACATTTCATTCACTCATTTTATTTCATGGTCATGGACAAGTTGTGGCATTACAAATTGTGCTTTTAACTTTTATAGATTGTGTTAATTTATCTTGGGTAACTATTTGAGATAATACATAGTCTGTGACACATATACGAAGTCCTGAATTACTGGTTGGTAAGGCCTAATGCAGATCTGTGTTACAAATACCAAACCTTGATTACTGGCTGATTAGGTCTAACAAGGTGTATTTCATGTAGAATAAATCACATGTATGTTTTCCCTGATATCCATACCACTCAATATTTCATGCCTTATTGATGCTTTACTGGTGTTATAAATATAACAGGAAGAGATGGCTTCCTAATGAAGAAATGTCAGTTATTTATGCATCACTGTGCCGTGAAGGATCATCCGGTGGCCTACAGCCTGCCTGCTTACCATTAGGGATAATCACCAATGTTCACAAGAGAAAAGAATAACGGTGGACGGACATGAGTTATAACTGGGTGAGATAGCTTACAGCAGTCTCACCTGTCCAAATGTCACTGGGGGATTGGATATTGATTTGTTTAATAGCTGGCTAATAATTTTGACTAAATTTTTATGCAGTATTTATATGCAAGGATGACAATCGTCACTGGAGTCACTGATTTCTAGTGCTAAGAAAAAATATTTTGAAAAATTTTGAATATTCAAATTTGATGTTTTCACTAGATGGATGTTTTTTAAAATATTTTCTTAAATGTTCTCTACAGTTCTCAGTAATTGATCTTGACTTGAACCCTTCTCATACCTAATATGGTCATTCTTGGCATCAGCTTGTCCACACCTCCTACCGTCATATAAACATCCTGACTGATCTGAGTCAACAAAGGCAGCACACAGGTTGTGTGTGCAGCTCTTGGTCAATCAACATAGTCTGTTACATAATGGAACACACTCTCAAAGCTGAACAGAATGGTTAAACATATGTGAACTCTTTACAAATAGTGATGTGCATTTGTTGGATGTATTTTAAATTTCATTGCTTTCGTATACAGATAAACGCTTCCAGTGTCAATCATAATGGATGAAGACTGAACCTGCCTGGATGTTCTGTTTTCTTCAGGAAATCAGCGAATGGTTATAGTACACCGTCCGTATAAGCTTTGTCACATCCCCCACAATGGGAGAATGCATAGTAATGATAAGAAAGTGTCTCACCAGCAATATTGAAAGGGAAAGTAACGTGTTTTAAAACAACAACAAAGTGCATCATTGCACGATGATACATGCAAGGTATTCTATGAATACGAGAACAGGTCAGCATTCTTTTTAGGATACACATAATAGTCCCAGCAAACAATAGCTCCAGAGGATAAAAACCCCTTCTTAAAATTTAATAGTTTTGAGGCAATAAAATCAGTTTTTTCAAATTAGCAATGTGAACACTTTATCAGAAGAATACAAGTGGTTCATACTATAAGTTATCCTGTCCCTGCGAGTTTGATACTGAATTTTATCCTGTTTCCTGGAGAAAATGCCACACGACCGTGAAGCGAAAATGTGAGATTTGCCAGGAAACAGATCGGGGGACAGTACCATGTTAAACTGAAACACGCGCTATAAAGGGTCGTGTTATAATGAAGGACAAGTGTATATGGCTTTTCTTCAATTGGAATGAAGAATGGGAATGTTAATTTTTCTCTGTGTTCGAATAACTGAGTTGAAAAGTGAACTTCCTGTGATTGAATTATTAGGGGAATTACCGTACAAATGCCATAACTAACTTCTGATTTCAATAGATTACCGAAAAGTTAGAGTGCAAGAATCTGTTCGATTTTCATAAATTTTGACGAAAAGCAAGGCCTGAGGTAATAAATATGGCCAAATATATTCTCAGTCTGTCTCTCAATCACTTGTGGAAAGCTGACGGCTTTTCACAGTCCTGTTTATCTTGTCTGATAGACGAGTTGGAAAACATGAAAATGCTGAGTATAATATGATTAACTCGTCCTGGAACAATGATATGATGGTGTTATGTTCAGTCAATTTATCTTATCAAGTACTGGTATTGTGAGGAGATACAATTACAAGTTACTATCATGACTGTAGACTCTTCATCAGCTGATCTGTTATTGAAGTTCCAACTGGGATATAGATCTGTATTATTACAAGCTGCTAAAACATCGGTCCAGACACAGAGGGACATCGGTATATTGGATGAAAGGGAGATGTGACTTTATTTGTGTTTTTCTCAAATCCTCATTGTATAGATAAATATGATCATTGAGCTTAGCAATTTCCTGTTTCTTGTGGATAAACTTTGTACAAGTTTGTGAATATTTACATTTCTATGTTTGGTTTCTGGCACTGATTAATGATGTTTGTTGTGTCCTATTATCACTATATTATTCATAGACTGCCATGCCCATGGATATCACCATTTAATTCCCACGGTAGACTCGGTAAAATGAGCTGAGAATGAAGAAGACTATTAATTCTGTGGCACAGTCTATATGGCCTTGAGTTGATCTCTCTCTGGGCAGTGATATTGATGACCAATCGGACTGTGTATTAGAACCAGTTTGCGTGCACCTTGCCTAATTCCTGGCTAACATGAACATGCCAGAACAGCGATGGTACACTGATTTATCTGAACAATCTTCTTGAAACCAGTATGGAATTAATATGTACTCATGAAGTAATTGTTGAAAGATGTATGTGTAATCAAAGTCTGTGGTTTGTCTAAAGCTATACACTTTTTGGCCCCAGATTCAGGATTGTTTCCATTGCTGTGTTAGATATTCAATGAAATACTTCTTAATATACCATCTTTTGTTATGGTCAGGTCTGTAATAATTAATTTTCCCAGCTTTTGTGACCGGGACAATGATCAGATTCAGTCCCAAATATTGAGTACCATGAGTACCATAAATTGAGTATCCTGTCCTTGCAATCCTTTGTCGTCGTATACATGTATATTTTCGCCATGTACTGGCTGTCAAGTTGTAAATCAATTGTAAGCTTTCTCAAATGTGCAAAAAAAATGTTCACTTCTTACGTCATTGCTCTAATATATATGAAAACTGTTACCCTTTAACATTACACTAGATAAGATGAGAATAACAGCAGCAATTTCTTGGAGACAAGTGGGTGTTCATTTACTGCTTCCATTGACATTGTACTCCTGGAGCCACTCCTGTTCTGGATAGTGAAATGATCAGAGATTACCTTGTAAAGTGTAGAATGGTATGGTAATGTACTGGAATAACTGAAGCTTCCCTGGGGGTATGTTAGCCGATGTGACAGTTCCTGTTTACTGGAGATGTGTAATGTGATGAACACCAGGCCTTAGAGCTGAAGGCAGCAATCAATGTTGGCCGAGTCTAACATGGTCTCATTGTGAACATATATCTCTCGTAACTCCCCAATGGGGAATGTTGATGTATAACAGTTCTGGTAACACCATCACATCAGTCTTATACCTGCTCTAATGCAGTGCTCTATTACCATCCATGTAATCCCCTGTGATGGGAGATTGATGGGGAAGTGAATTCCATAAGATCATTCTAATAATCCTGGGAATTCGTCAGCCTGTGTTAGAACCGCTCACAGAGCACAAGGCTTCAGCTGGGATGGAGTGTATAAATTCTCAGATGTATCCGTAAGTTTTCATTTCCTCTTTTCTGTAGGTTTTGTTGTCTTATTCAGATAACATTGTGAATTTTTTATTGAGACTATTTTTCCCCAGTAGCATACATGTACATGTACATTAGTAATTACTCTGGTTGCCATTGAACCAAATGTATCTGTTTGTTGCTATACTCTCGTTTGATAATACTCTGTCCAATGCGAGTCTGTTATTGAGTCAGTGCCTGAATTTAGAGGATAAACGCAGGACAATTTTATGAAGGTGTATCAGATATACCAGGGAAAAAGACACTTGGTTATCCTTCATTTTGTATGGAGATAAATTTACATGTATCAGGGCACTTCAGGGCCAAACATTTGGGGTAGTGATATTTTGGCATGCGAGATTTCGGCAACTTTAATTTCAAGAGCCGATTCTGTTAAGGAGATAGTAGCATGATTTTAATTGTTTGGGTAAACTGAACATCATGATCACCTGCAACATTTTCCAAGTCTCGAAGTCTTGAATTTCGTATGGGGACCAATATTGTTTTATTCTTCAATTCCGTCTAGTAAATAAGATGGAAATGGGAAATCACTGAGATGACGTCGAATAATGTGACCTGGTGTCCATGATGTCACGTCAGAAACCATCACAATACGATAAAAGTTCTATGATGTTGCAAAGCGTCACGCTTAGAATGCCGATGCGCGTTTTTCATCTCCGACACTGGAGCCAAGTGCAGGTGATGTCATGTTTTTCAGAGAACGTCAGATATGTGATTTCAATGCCTGTGATGTTAAAAATTGAGGTCACAGAAAAACGTTCACCATAGTTGATCTCAACTACTGAATAACTGAATAATATGTTATTTGCTGACTATTTTCTAAACGACGCTACTACCTCTTTAAAAGTAAATATTTTCAGTAAAAGTAAATTTAACAAAGTGAGTCAAAGCATAAGACGAGTTGAATGTATACTGTTACACTGACATCATTGAATGTACATTGTATGTAATGAACGTGTGTTACAGCTAGCTCAGAACTGTATGAAAGTCTGTAAGAGATTTATATACAAATAAATTAAAAGTCCAACCTAAATCAACATGCTCTTACACATGAACATCTATATCACAGTCAGATAGATTGAGAATAGGGAAATTATCTCTAAAATCCTCCATTTATTTCTGCACATTTTGTATATATTAATTTCAGTGCTGGCAGCGTGAGCAAAATGCAGGAGAGCTAGCCATCACTCGCCTCAAAAAGTTGTTAGGCGAGTATGGGTGAGTGACCGTCAATCTCCTTGGAAAATCTTTAGGCGATTGATGCTATATATAATGGAGATTGAGATATATTCTTGCGTGTCACCGGATCATACTGTTCTTTAATCTTAAATGGTTTAGTTAATTCATTATCCCAGATGAGATAGGTAGGTAATTCGACAGAATTCCCCTTTGCCATACTGCACGTGTTGACTGGGAAGTTCTGCAAATGGCGGCCGTCAAATTACTAGGTCTGATAACACTCCCCTTGATATTATCTGCTGCCTGAACTACTGAGGGTTTCCGAACAACGAAGAGATGTGACATCACGAAAAGTCCCGCGCAGTAGCATTTGAAGAGCACTTTGTGATGAAGATCGTGTAGGGAAATAGCATGAAAGTTTCGGAAGCGAACTTTCCGGAAATAGGACATGTTTGATCGAACATTGAATAAATGTTTTTTACACAAATTATGGCGAGTGGTTCAATACTCGCCATAATTGGAATTTAGGCGAGCATGAGGCGCGCGCGAGCGACTGTTCGCCTCTCATGGCCAGCACAAAATTTACTGTAATTTAGGTCTGTTGTGAAAAAAAGTTGCTGAAATGTCATCTTGCACTTTGTGCCGAAATGCTGTGTGTTAAAATATCATTTTCCAAAATGTTGTGGATCTGGCTATACACTACTACATCCAGATGAACAATAGATGAACATGACATCTGATGATCAAATTCTGTGAATATGGTGAAATATACATGTAGGTTTGCAGAGAAATATCAATACATTTATATGAAGTTAATATGCAGAACCCCTCTCTTCCCTACCATGCACCAGTGCTGTGTAATAATTAAATACAAATCTCAGTTTCAAAGAATTAGTATTTGGAAGAATTTTGAGGTGTCTCATAAATAGTCCGCTTAAGAAATTTATTGATAATGATTCAGATTTTGCCTGCAGAATGTACAATGGTACTTGTATTCATTGATATCCTCCTCCATTTGTACATACACATTGTAAGATATCAGCATCTTATGATAATTGGTTTTCTACAAGTTATTCAGATATAAGCATCTTATGATAATATTAAATATTGCATAGTCTTGATGTCATATATGATGCCTGCTTGTATGGGTTTATAACGTCGTAATACCCCGGTAAATGTTGTGATTTGTTTGACATTTCAGTATCCTGTTTGGAATGTTAAAAGTATGGAGGAATGTTTTTAACCACATTTATTTGTGAGAATCAATTGTGAACGTATAAACCGTTTATGTAAGTTTGACGAATGGTTTATTCAATTTGACGGTTCTGTGATCTATCTGTCATATTAGTACCGAAGCTAAGTACATCCTTGTCGGGTTAAACTGACATTGTAAATGTATAGCATTGTATAAAACGGAATGAGCGGCATTTTATAGTCAGACTTTTAACACCCGGTCTCCCTGATGGCAGTACCGTCAGGTATCACCGAAGCTCATGCTTCCGATAATAGTATTTGCTAACTCCAGTTCCGAGAAATGACTGACTACAGAACAGTCTGATGTTGATGAGGTTACCCTAGTTTGCCTACCAAATGATGCCGCTCATTCCTGAGATAGATGAAAATCAAATTTCGTAATGACTTTGTTACCAGGAACAAGACTGTAGCTTTCATAATGGCGTGGAATGAGTTTACAATAAATCGGCTTAATATTCAACAGACATTTTCGTTGTATCCTCTCTCATTTAAAGACGTTGTCAAGACTTCGAGAAATCTCAGAAGCCGGACCTTTGGAATCTATTATTGTTAGGTTTTGTGAAGACGATCCCTGTGTCTTGAGACGACTAATGCGTTACAACATCTTAAAGATCACGCGCACAAGCCCTGTCGTCTTATAAGACCGCAAATTTCACAACATGATTTTTTACTGCTCTTGTAATGAGCATGGTCACGTCCATCCACAATTTTTTGTCTGGATGATTTCTCCATTACTATTTGATTGTGAATTCCAAAAGTTTATAGTAAATGCACTCCTTGGAGACATGGACTGTTCATAATTTTTTTGCGCATTTTGATGGACAATCTCAAAACTTACATGGAAGATACCTATTACCTTGCAGATGTGCACTGTCAGGTTTTGTGTGCATTTCAGTGATTTTCCACAGAGTTCTAATGGCTCTGAACCTCTTCTGTTAATATTTTCATGTTATGTGGACCATATCTCAGTTACTATGTGATGGACAACTTTACTTGGAAGATGCCTAGTACCTTTCAGATGTGCATGGGCTGATTTCTTTTCCCATTTCGATGATTTTCTATGAAGTTATGGAATGGCCATTTATCCTGACCTTCGGTATTTTCTTGTTTGGTCCATATCTGGCTGACTATTTGGTAGACAACTTCGAAACTAACATGGAAGATGTTTGGTACCTTGCCAGTGTACCCTATCAGATTTTGTACCTGTTTTGTTTATTTTCCACATAGTTACAGCCCTTTATCCAGTACGTGGAAAATTACTATTCGATGGATAATTTTGAAACTCAAAAAATCAACAGGAACTTGATAACGTGATGTCCAGCACTCTAATTGCACTTGTATTTATTGCACCATTGTAAGCATCCTGTCTGTGTCTTGTGTGTTGTCCTCAGTGTTTTATAGGGTAGGTAGATGACAGGTGTCCGGTTCCATGTTGCTTCCAATATTTGTTTCTGTGAAGCAGCAGGAACACAACTTGGCTGGGTGGTGCCTTGTTGGTTCATCGCGATATGCCTGAAATGTTGTTGACAGTGATGCACTCACATTGAAACTCAAATGGAACATTCTTAGTATCTGGCAGATGTGTATGGTATAGCTCTTCACCTTGACTTGTATTTGCCTTTGTCCTACATTTATTGCACTTTACCAACATTTGCCAACATGTAAATTTTTGCAGTTTGGTACGGGTTAATACTTCTTGAAAAAACTTGAAAATTTACTTGCTTCGTGCTTAAAATATTGTGCACTAATTAACTGTCCAAACTGAGTCATTGTTTATTTTTCATCAAGTCATCACATGCTGTCATACTTAATTGCCCGGGCCATAATGCATATATCTCAGAATGTTAGAACTTACTTGGTACATTGACTAATAACTTGGCAAAGCCTGATCCCAAATATTCAGAATCCGAGAACATTTCATAATATTTTTAATGTATGAATGCTCTTAGGTGTTATATCAGGTTTTACATGATAGTTTCTGTACATGCATGTCCTTCAGATGCCAGGGTGAGCATTTACTATACATGTATAGAAATAGAGAAATGAGACTGAATTGATATATGTGTTCACCGCCGTGATGATCTGGTAAACTGGAACATATTGGATGTTTATCCCAGCAGACATGTAAAGAGCAAGGAAAAACGCAGCATATGATCATTATGGACATTTGAGAAAGCTCATTGGCTGATCTGGGACCTTATGGTCCATACTTTATGTCTGGATACAATATCTTTGCATTTTAGTAACATACATGTACAGTGAATGTGTATTATAACTTGGGGAAATAAAAGTGGTAAGGCCTGCCCCCACCTGGGTCATTCCTGCTTAACTGATATCCTGTTTTCAGGTAATAAACTTTAAATAACTAACTTTATTGATTCTTGCCTTTGATATGCAGGTAACTTGCTGCAATCCAGACTGCCCATGCTTGGGCTTGTATTTGGCCCACATCTGTCTGTAGTTGATGTCATCTGGTAACCAATAACGGCAACCATCATTAAATTCTGGTACTGGGCAAAATCATAAAAACTTAACAGATCCTGGCCCAATCTGACCCAATATAGACCTTGCTATGATATCTTACTTAGCTATGTTGGCCCAGATGCCATCTGGTGGCTATCTTTAGATTTCTTTCACTGAACAATGACATCATAAAGACCCTAGTAAATAGATTTTCTGAAATTCGGTATGTGGTTGCCTTGCCAAGGGCGTCATAAAGGGGGAGTCGTTGGGTGCGAACGACCCTCTCTCGGTGCTGAACCATATATTATTTTTCTATGTTGGACAGCACAGTCCTGGGTTCTCTATAAGTAAACATACAAAACGACACCCTCTGAAGAAATTCTGGCGATACCCATTCTTGCCACTTCCATTTCCATTTAATCATTTTTGCTGAAAATCATACATACCGTACATGTATATGAAAAATTAGATTCATGTGAAATGCATGTGCCAGAAATCTATTTTGGCCTAATGATTGCTGCATTATCGCCATCTAAAGATTACTGCATGATCCCCATCTGAAGATTGCTGCATGATTCCCATCTGAAGATTACTGCATGATCCCCATCTGAAGATTGCTGCATGATCACCATAGGCCTGGCTGTCCTGTTGATCTTGGGGGGGGGGAGTGGGATACTTTTCCAGTCAGAGGGCTGAGATCAACAGTATACATTTCTCAGATTTTTTCTATTTTTCATGAGCTTATCAGATTGTTCTTTATCAATAATAAATCGTTTCTTAGAATGAAATTTTATTCATGCTTTATTCAAAGTCACCACGCTTGATATGAGATTGACAGTGTTGATTAAAGTGGCATTACAGGCAATAATATACTGAAACCAATCAATCAAAACATGAATTTGAGTTGAACCTAAGTTCTTGATATACAGCCATATGCCATGGCTCAGTGACCATCCATGTATGGGTCTGGACTTGTTGCATATACTGATATTGTTCAAAGAATTGTAGTGATTCATAGTTTTGTCTATATCATTGACCGTTTCAGTTGGATAAGAATGATATTTCGCTATGTTTGTCAGAGCGTGAGCTACAATAGGTTATCTGTCGGCACCTGTCATGCGTGTCCGAGACATAAATATACATTGGCTTGTAAGCTTTGGTAATATACAGATGTACAAATTCTTATATACTGTGTACATGGAGATTGCAGAAAAGCAGGGCTGGTTCTCGTCAAAGATATTATTCATTGTAGCTCTTATCCTAAGATAATATCTTCGCTGAGGAACAACTTCACTCGTATCCGAAATGATGAGTCTACGGGGACCATAGTCGGGGCTGGAAGCAAATTGAAATCAGGAAGGATTTAGCAGTTAAGTAGAGCAATTTACATCAGTAAAAGGCTGGCGTGATTATCTGGGTGATCGTCTAAATTGTTTGTAGTGATGACTTGATGTGATGCGCCACAGTTTCAAATTAGGGTGCCAGAGACAGAATGAGATTGACGAGTATAGATTGGATTTGGAGTGCTGTTCATTTCAATGGATCAATATGTCTAACATTTTATCTGCCCCAGAATATTGGCAGAATCACTGTAATGTTGAAGGCACAAGTTGTGCAAGACATTCTTGTAGGTTTTTAAAAGCGAAGCTTTGAACATCATTGAACTCGATTGTGCAGGTTCAGATAATATGAAAATCATGCAAAATCACCAATACATGTTACCTCCCATGATGTTATTTTGACGTTAAACCATAATTTACTCCCTCTCAGCTCTCTCCTGTTATTTCTAAAAAGAAAGGCACAGATTGAGTTCAGATGATGTAAGTTTAATTCAGTACTGAGAGATAAATTTGCCACGAAACATCGACAAAGTCTTTGGGGATAAGATATGTTATGTACTAGTGCTTGAAATCCCACATTTTTGCCTGTCAGTCCTTGGGTGTAAAAATTCAAGCTACTAGCTGCACAGATAGAACTGATAAAATACTGTATATGCCATTTGGGAGCATTCAATTATTGTATATGCAATAAATCTTAGTGTTTGTAAATACTCGAAAGGTGCTTGAAAATCCTGGAATACAGGTTGATTCAGGTCCTTGAAAGTGCTGAGAATTTTGAAAGAATCAATAAAGGTGGAAACTCTGCATGTATTTAGTGTTGATTTCTGCATCATGGTTGATGTCACACGATCAGCCATGTCAGCTGTCTGAGCTCCAGCGTCAGTCAGCAGGTGTTCTATTTCCTGTGTGATGGCCAATGCCGTGACATGATTCTATTTTCTGCCAGATTTCTAATCAAATTGATCATGTTGAGTTTTATGTAACACAATACATATCGTATAAAAAGTAACAGCTTGAGATGTTCTAAAGAGTGCAAACTGATGTTTGAGATGTCTTTACCTGTAAGTATTGATGACTGATAATTTATTACTTAAAAAACAAAGAAAAAGAATTATATGGCAATGGTGTGCATATGAGATCTGATTCCACCTTAAAATGATTGGTAAAATTAAATATATTCACCGATGTTTTCTACCACCAGGTGGCTGTGATCCAGTGAACCAACCTGCAGATGTTCTGAGTTGCTTTCCAAGCTGTAACCTAACCCACGCTTTCTGTGCCGATACAGACTCGTGTGACTGCGAATCCCCGTACTCCGCCATCTACGACACAGTCAAGACACGGCTCCTTCTGGAGTGCGTCATGGCCTCCAACAACACCAAGCCCTCCGCTGTACCCACTCTGTACTTACCATGTAAGTATTCCATCCTCTAGTCCAAACAGTTAATCTTTAACAACACCTCTGCCATTATAAACTTGACCTTTTCTCTTTTGCAGGAAACATGTATATTTTTTTGGAGTTTACTATTAGTATTTTTTTTTTATGAAATTAGGTGTTTGGATTATGGAATGGAAGATCTAGTAATTTAGGGACTGGGAGGGGGCGTTAAGGGTGCGCTTTATTCTATATGGCTGAAATACATGTAGGACAATTTGATGGATTTCGCTCTCTGGCAATGAATTGTTGTAAGCCTTTTATAGTTATAAGTGTATACATGTACCATCATTTCAAAACACAAGTCATCTACGGAATTCAAAATGTAAACAGACACAATCCCCTCTGTAAAATTCCTTTCTGTATCACCTGTAGTTGCATGGACTGCAACTGTAATTGCACACTTTTGACAAGGTCACTGGAAAAAAGAATGGAATAAATGAAGATTGGACTTCAGTTCAGATCTTCACTATGTGATCTCTTAATATAGCTGTCAAGAATATTCACTGAGTAGATTTTTTTCAATGGGAAAATGCAAGCAGATGACTGACAGTCCTGCAACGAATGAAATAAGACTTGGAAATAAAATATAGACTTGCTGACGGGGGGGGGGTTGTACTTCACCCAAATGAAGAACAGTGAAAAAGAGCGCTTGCTCTTGGTAGGGTACTATTATCAGAGGCTACAATGTATCTCAGCCATGTTGAAGCTCAGATTTATTTGCTGAACTTCCTCAAACCATGAAGCCTTAAGGTAGTGGACTTCTTCAGGCATATGGTTCATGTTCTAAGCTACAATCAGTCATTGATGTTTGGGCTATGACATAAACCCGGTCTTATACAGGGATATTGTGTTACATATGGATGATCTAAAGCTCTGCTGTACCATACTTCAATCTCTACATGTAGCTAATTGTTTTCCCTACTTCCAAATCTGGAACATTCAATGCAGGTCCTGATTTATGTGTGACAAATCTGTTCAATCTATGAAACATTTGTCTGATCCAACATTAAATAAGCAACAAAAGTCCTCAAGAAATTTTCATGTCCGTAATTGAAAGACTTGCTTCTTTGGTATTAGCACAAAAATTCCAGCAGAGCATATCAATAGTCTCCCCAATACAATGCACACCAACATGTACTTTTACATGTAGTTCTGCTCCCTCCATGAAGTAGCAAACAAGTTAGAAAGATGCTTAATATTTTACTAATAGCCTGTGGAATTCCAGTATGTCTTCAACCAGGAAGTAGTAAAAATCGGACACCACCGGTCAGCCTTGTTTGAGTCAAATTGAGACAGGCCAACACCATGTTTTCATACAGTCTAGGTGATCACTGTCCAGGAATTTTTGGTTGAGTTTCAGCAAAGAAGATTTATTTTAATGAAATCATGTCATTTAACATGGCCAGGGATACTGGAAAATAATTACTTCCTCGGAACCTGTAGGACAGTTCACTCCCTGAGGCAGACCTACAAGAAATGTACAATAATTATACACACAGATGTAGCAGGCCTTGAATTTGGGAAATTTGATGGCGAGGCCAGTTTGGCGGAATTAAGGGCACTAAGGCCTGGCTTGCATAAAATTCAGTCCCACACAAAAACAGAAAATGATTCACTAGTAAAGAAATGGAAACATTTTCACATTATATCATTGTGGGTCATATGATGTACATAATGATCTTCAGCCAATCATTTTAACCATCGAGTGTTAATTTCCCTGAGGTATTCAATACACTATACAAGCATCACATATTTGTCACTTAATTTATCAAAGTACATGGCACCTTTATAGGGGCTGTGTACATGTAACGCATGTATAGATGCTTTAAGTTTAGTGGGAGTGATAATTCTTCCCTTAAATTGATTTCTGGGATTGAAAATACACAGTGATGGTGATTATATATTAATGTGTCATCTCTTCATCTCCTTAATCACTCATCTATAAATTGTTGGGATGAGCTATGTTGACTCTCCCAGTTCTTTTCACACGAGCAGCCCTTTACATCATTATTACTCTCGTGAAACATGCTGTGTACATTCTCAAACTATCCATCACTTTCTTAATTTTTCTCTTGGGAGAGATCACTCTCCTGGACATGGGAAATGTATTATTGGAGAGTTAAATTGGATGAGGGTGATCACTTTGGAATATGACATCTGGAAGAGTGATCAACATCTCCATCCTCTCATTTTGAGTAGTAGCCCAGTTTAACACCGTTTTCAACCTTGTTTCAGTCATATCACAATGGTGCCTACATGTGCCAGAACATGAGAGTGCTCACAGTTCCTATTACCCTGGACACTGATAAGCTCAGCCAGTACTAGCACCCGGTCATCCATCCAAGTATTGACCGAGCTATACGTTGCTTAACTTCGGTGATCTGATGAGAACCGGTGTGTCCAACGCTATAAGCCGTGATAGGGGAGTGATCACTCTCCTTCTCCATCTTAACTTTCCCTCTGGGAGAGTTATTGATCACTCTCCTAGAGACAAAAAAAGTAATGGAGAGTGATACTCACAAGAGTGAATACAGTGATCAGTCTTGCAATAAAAATCTTGTCAAGTGATCAACAGCTCTGACAAATTTTACAGACAGAGTGACTGCATAGATCTCCCCTGGATTGTACAAACATGTGGGATAGCATAGTTTGATGAATTGCACTCTTGTAAGACTACACAAATGTTTACAAAGTGACAAAAATTGATTCTTTCTCAAAGCAAATGAAAGGTTGATCCACAGTCATGAAATTTCATTGATAACTGAAAGACGATTTTCCAGTTAAGATGTATGTACAGGTACTTGTAGAAAGAAAAAACAAATTGTGTAGGCTGCTCATCTTAGGGAGGTGTAATCTGGTTAGGTAACATGAGTGCAAGTGTTGAAATATCCGCGGTATCTCCCATCAGGTTATATAATTGTTAATCGATACAACATTTCCGTTACCTCGAGGGATTGACAGTCCGTCTCTCAATAGTGACTTTAGGGCCAGAGTCGAAATTCCAATATCTCTTACACTATTAAATAGGCTCGGGTTCATTGCATAAAACACAGTTGAGATGAGCAGATCGAGCATAATGTTGATGAAAAAATAAAAATAAATTTGATGAGTATGCATGTCAGACAGCTCGGCTAGGTGTAGTGGCTGTTTGCCAAATTCCCTAACGTATGCCGGCCTTCTACATTCTATATTTAATGTTGCAAATGGCAGAAGTTGTTCTTGCGATAAACTTGCACAGCAGGACCCAGCTTATACCATTTTAATATTGGCGTTCAGTAAATGTATAGTCATGTATAGTCAATCTGTAGTGCAAAGATTTTTTGTATATATTCAAGTGACCAAAGTTCCATTGTATTGCTTATGATTTAGGTGAGAAATATTTTGAAGAGAATTGGAACATGGCTCATATCTCCCTAATTTGGGCACACCTTTGCAGCGACAAATATTTTTTTAGGGTGGGCTCCTAAACCCAAATTATAGAAAATTCTGAAATCCCCAAATATAGGCACATTTGGTAAGTTTGGACTCGGATGTGATGCTGAACATTTCTCAACATTGATTTTCAATGCTAAAAAAAATAAAATATATATATATATAATTATTAAAAAATGGGGGGGAATGTTATTCACTGGGAAATGCACGTTATACCCTTACGAAGCTTTCACAACCCCTCTGAAGCCTTACACAAGCAAATATTCACTGTTCAGTACCATTCAGTTCTGTACCACTCAGTAAAATTCAGTTTTGCAGTAACATGCAGTTCTGTCTTGACTGATCAAGTTACTGGTATGTTATGTGCATTAATTGTTACCAATATGTAACAAGTGTGGAAAATCAGGTTGGTAACATTGTGATAACCTCTTGGTAACTGTCTGGTAGCCAATCAGTAGAAACCCCACCCACAGGGCTCTGAACTCGGTGGATGAGCTTACCATTTACTTCAATCTGTAATTGGTACCATCTTCGAATCAGAACAGAGCTGACCATAAATGTCACCTTTAAATGAAAATAAAAAACCAGACATCCTCATTTGTCATTGTCCAGATTTCCTGGAGATAGAACGGCTTGTAGTGTAATCAATGAAGCATCTGTTGATGCTGATCCCCCTGTATCCTCCTATGTCTTATAGTCACTGAGCTATCCATGGAATATCTCTCATTCGGTTTTTCTCTCGTGATTGATGGTGAATCCTTTAATCTCTTTGTGGAGAAATGAGGAGTTGTAATACATGTATTCTGATGGTAATATTTTTTTCACTTCCCCATTGTTCCTCATCATCCCATGCACTATCCCGTTCTCTTCACAGAAGCACCATATAGCAATTTCCTCCTTAGCTGCATCATGGATTTTGGTTGAAAATACATATACTCGTGGACCTCAATCTCATTGCCAGGTTGAAATCAATCTAGGCCCACCATAAGACAGGTTGTACCATTACATTTTCCATTGTTTTCGATATTTGCTTTTGGTGAGGGAAAGGAGGGAGAATGGATCTTGCATTAGGTCAATATTACTTGTAGGTTGGTGGGTTTTGCTACAGGTTCCTGAAATTTAGAATACCCTGTATGTAGTAGATGTGCATTGGCATACTTTTCTTACATATGTCCATTTTCCCTGTGTATGCTATTCAGAACTCCGACTGCCAAGAAGCAACAGGAAATTGATAATGTGATGTCAAGCACTGTAATATCACTTGTCTTTATTGCACCATGTAAGTGTCCTGTCTGTGTCTTGTGCGCTGTCCTCATTGTATTATAGGGTGGCTGGAGGGTGTCTGGTTCCATGCTGCTTAAAAGATTTCTTCTTTGAAGTAGCAGGAACACAACTGGGCTGCATGGGTGGTGCTTAGTTGGTTCATCGTGATATAGCTGAAATAGTTTTGAAAGCGACGTTAAATTCTATTCACTCACCCACTCAGACTACCCGGTCAATGGGGGTGTCATTGTGCACACCCCTTCAAGAAAAGAAGTAATGGCCTAGGCTCCTCAGACAGCTTAATGTCATAAAAGGTGACTAACTTGGGCACTCGTAGGGTTTGCACATGTAAAATGCATATAGAACCCTATCTGTGGGGTCCTAGGTGTGAAAAGGAATAGGACCCAAACGCCATGATATATGACTGAAATAGTGTTGAAAGCGATGTCCAATCACTGAAACCAATGAAACCAGACATGCCAGATCCAATCACCATGGAATTTTTTAATCAGATTTTTGACATTTTGTACACTGCTTAAATGTCAAGAAAGTTTGCCCAGGGACAACCTCGGTTCTTCAGCTATATTGGTTGTCCCACAGCTATACAAAATTATAATATGCCTTCATGTGTTACTATGGCATGGCAGGTGGTCAGGGTCAGACCCAGTAACTTTGATGACCGGATGAGCTTACCACCATCAAACATCTTCAAAGGACTATCATACTGTAAAATATTCTGAATTTCCTCTTGAAAAACAATCATCTTAGTTTAGGATAAGCACAGGAAGTGATGTGACCAAATGGATCTAACACTTTAATAGGTGTATTGCTGCTGTGATTCTTGCGTTACTTCGAGGGTACAGAGGATGGGTTAATTAGATTCCTGCATGGGATTAGTCCTTGCAGCACTCTTAGATCTTTACTTTACCAGTTGAGTTAGAAACTCATTTGTTACTGGATCAGTTAGTTATTGGGTTTGATCTCAGTGAGGGCATGCATTGACCCAGAATTAAGAAAAAAATCACGCAGTGCCAAAATCTATTGTTCAAAGCTCTTACAAAATGTACTGGTTCTGCAGGATTATTCATGAATCTGAAAGTCTAACCATGTTACATGTAATGTCTTTTCTATATCATTACAGTGGATGGCCCTACCAACTTCTGGATGTATGCTGTTTTAGCGGCTGGATCTTTATTCATCATATTTGTTATCCTGGCACTCTACACTATCTGGTGAGTATAATATTACTGCATTGAATCTAAACTATCACCGACATATGTAGCCATATATTGTACTAGGAGAGTACATTCATCTCGCCCCGTGGGGCTTCCTGGGATTGACCTGGGATGTCGTTGTGCACACTGCAGGTCATGGTAAGAATAAGCCTCAGCTCCTCGGAGAGCTTGTCGTAAGAGGCGACTAACTGAGGCACCTGTGGGGTTCCCGGGTGTGAAAAGGAATAGGACCCCACCCCTGTGGTTCCCGGGTGTGAAAAGGAATAGGATCCAACGTCGTGATATGACTGAAATATAGTTGAAAGCGACATTAAATCTTATTCACTCACTCGCTCACTTACATTCATCTCTCTATGTTCATCATTCTGAGATAGGTCACCCTTTGGAATTTTAAGGCATTCTGCAGACGAGCTAGACGCATTCTGCAAACATCCATTTATGAAAGAAGGTCAACGCAGTGTCGCAATGGCATTCAGGGAAATTGACATAGGTCAGGAACATCATCAGGAACAAAGCAACGGTTCTCCGTAACGTTGTGACACTGGGTATTATGGGTATTTTGAGGTTGAATGGACATTTCCAAATGATGTCAATGTGCTGTGGAACAGAAGTGCACGGAGGTCTGATATACAGGAAAGACTAATGGGGAGGTGTCAAATAAATGCCCAATCTGAGGCCAGAGTGTGGGAATATGTGGTATTACGTAGCGATAGATTAACCCCCTAGGAGATAGGAGGCTTTATTTATCATTCTGACCAAGACAGATGGGGAGTTATCAACTCTGTTACACAATCTCTGATTATCTCACTTGGATTAACACCAACCATGCTGTGTCTGAAATCATTTCCTTATTAGGTCAGAGGTCAGTCTCATCGGGGGGGGCCCTCACTGAGTGTGAAGGGGGCTCTGAATCATGTGACCGAGAATCCCAGTTTGGTTACATCAAATCTGGCCTATTACTTGGAGTAACTATCATACCACTACCCTAATACATTCATATGTGCTGCCCAATTTCATGAATTTGATTTTGAATAATGATGAACTTGACAGTTACCTTGAAGAGAGAATCAACTTGAGACTAATATATGGAGAGATGAGCAACTACATCTGAAGAGGGAAATGTGCTTCTCTTTGCTCTAGACACAAACGATAACGCAGCAAAATATTTGCTTGAAACTCAGGGAAGGCTCCGCAATTTTATCATTTTTGCTACAAGCACAAACTATTGCTGTAAAACATGTACTGTAACTCACAAAAGTACTGCAACTCTGCATTTAGAATAGCAACAGTTTCTATATTAAAAAGGCTCCTTTATTATACTAATACTGGAAGACGTGAATATATTTATCTCCCTTTAAAACAGAACAATCACCTGCAGCAGTGTTTGCCAGAGTTGTCTCTCTGTTGTGATTAAGGATAGCTATCCCCTTAGAGGCAGTTTTTGCACCCCCTTGACAATTTGTCTTCTGTACCAATAAATATACAAGATAACCATAATAAACTATATATTTTATGAAAGCGTATATCGTAGGGATTCCACCTATATGATTTGTATAACCGACACTGCTATTGTGTAGGAATTATTCCAATTTAAATTAATTCAAACGAAAACAATAGCGTCCATTTTTCAATTTAAATTTCATGAAAACTGTTGATTTTGTTTCAACTTTGATGGTATACCTTGATAGGAGACAACTTGAACTAGTAAACTTTATCTCATTTTTCAAAATTTTTGCCTGGTTTTGTTTTTACAGCAATTTTACTAAAATAAATTGAAAAAAACCGTACTATTTTACGATAATTTGTCTTTAAAGTTGAATAATTAAAAAACAAAGCCAAACTTACAAAAAGTGAGATAAGGTTTACCAGATCACCTTATAAGTAATAAGCATGCCAAATTGCAAAAGCGTAGCATGGATACTTTTCCAGAAATAAACGTTTAAATCTCGGATTTTGTAAAAAAATGAAAGTCTAGAAATTGAGCAAAATGTGTCCAGCTGAACATCTGAAGAATTAATCCTAATTTTTTGCTTGAATTATATTGTCAAATACATTATTTATCTGTCTTATGGGACCTACTCGAATTCCTATTTATTTTTGATAACTATTACACTAAGTTTATTCATCAATGTGCTTTAAAATCCAATTTAAACTTTAAAAACTTCCTAAAACTTGTTCAGGTGAGAATTGTTAACACCTTTGCTAATTACTTCACGGCGGGTGTCTGAGTGTCAATTAACAATACAATAGGCACTCAGACAGCTTTAAACGACTTACAATAGACAGTAGGTGACAGCTTAATCTCTTCCCAGCTGGATACCGGACCACCTAAAAGGCAATGTATTTAATTTTTTCAGTGCCTCAGAAACTAATTTTTTTATGCTAATATTGAAGCACTTCTAGTTAGAATTTTGATTTCATTTTTTCACCAAATGTTAGACAAAATAGTGAATATTTGAATGAAGAAATAAAACAAAAATGATCAATTTTGACCCTCTAACGGGATAGCTATCCTTAATCAAGAGTTGTCTACCCTATTGTGACCAAGCAATCAGCTGTTTCCATCAGGTGTCAGTCCAACATGATGTGGGGCCCCATGTATCCAATTTGAATATAGAAAATTTGGACATCTATGTACTAATAGATAGACATCAGAAATATAGCTCCTATATAATACATGTAATTTTTCAAAGTCAATCAGCCTTATTCCCTGATGGGATATCGTAAGGTATGGATTATCTCTTCACAGTTAAACATTTACATACTTCAGGACATTGACCAATGAATATCTTGCTTTCAGTGTATTGTCAGTATGGGTGATCAGAGATATAGTAAAGGCTTGTATGAAACACACAGTCTGAGTGTGTGAGGTGAGTTGATTGACACTCCTGCTACCGAGGCAACAGTGGAGGTCAGCATGGACTGTCCCCTCATCTGAACACCCAATCATAATTCTCTCCGTGACGTGACGTCCTTGCATTTCCCCAGTGTCCGTGAATAACTGGAGAAAGGTGCATGGATATATAATCCCTTAATGTTTCTAGCTGAGGCATGTGAATCAACCATCTGCTTTTCTACATGTATCTTTTAATATTCTGGACTGAATTCAGATTGAATCATGTCAATACTGAAATCTGATCGGCAACTTGGGCTGATGGGATGATGTCAGCCTGTAAGGTTACATTTCTCCACATATATTGAATATCCATATCTGCAAGCACAATCAAAGTCAGGTTATAATTACCAAGGGAGGGGAATCCTCCCGAGTGGTTCAACCACAGTGGTAGAGATCTACATTTGTTTACAGGGAGTAGTTCATATATTACATTAGCGTAAAGCGATCCGCATTGTCGTACATGGAACCCTACAGTATTCCATCAGAATTTGAGTTATTTAGCAAATCTGATTTGTCTAACTTCAATTTCCTTATTCCTACGATGTAGGCTGTCATTTGCAAATTGTCCGGTAATGAGTCGGTCAGTCAGTGAGTGAGTCCATCCGAAGCCTTCTGTCGGCAAAATAAGGAGAACCGTTGACATTAGAACCTTGATTTTTGGCATGAACGTGCATTAGGGGACTGTTACCAGCAAGTTCTGAGCTGACCTACTTTTGATGAAAATTTGACCTACTTAAGTTAGGTGACCTATAACATTACACTTGGATCCCCAAGTCGTCTTCCTTCCCCTACTTCGTAGGTCCTTTGATGTCAGTCACACTACTCCTGTAACAATATTAATATACATATTCACACTGAAACTTTATTTGACTCGGTACCAAATACTCCTGTGGCAACTTCCTGTAAATGTATATTCGAACTCGCTTAAGCATGGTGTCGTGAGTTTGGCAGTACATAACATTGGGGGATATACCCCAGTAAATGGATTATTAAAGATATCGCATGCATTTATGAATGTATGAGGCATTGATTGAAGATGGCTATATATAATCTGGCTAGAACTCATAAAAAAACGTATGGGTATTGGTGAACTCTATTATCAATAAGCAACTTGACTTGCTCACATGGCAGTGTGACTAACGTCACAGGACCTACGAAGTAGGGTTTGATATGATTTAAGTGTGTACCTTGACCTAATGGTCGTAGGAGGCATTGAGCCATCTTTTTGCCTATTACGAGGTTTCTAGTTCATCTAATTAGGTCAGAAATTGGGTCACATCGACCTTGACCCAATTAGGTCAGGTCACACTGACTGACCTAATTAAGCGCATTTCCATGGTTTTAGGCAACCTCCCCACAGCACATGCTCCATTTCGCAGGCTCCAATAACATCCCTGCCTCCAATAGCGGAAGTTGACCTTTACTACGTTGCTATGACGTATAGGAGAAACCAACCAACGCACGGTTCAGTTTGAATCCGACCAAACAACTCCTTTAGTGTTGCACATGAGCGAACTACTTTTCATATGGTCTGTCCAGATAAACAGGGAAAATTATCTCCAGATAATTCTTTTTAACGCTAGGTCAACGGAGGTATTATGCAGACTTGAAAAGTAATCAAAATTTTCATTAAACATCTATTTTACTATATATGATGTCACTGCCGGCGATGTGCGCGAAGGCCCCGAATCCGGTCCAAAAATCTGACTGGTGGCTGGGGTGTTATTAGACCCCCAGCGAGGTGGTTGGGTTTTAGGAGGCATTAGGACATGTTTTTGCCAATTTCGAGGTTTATAAGTCACCTAATTAGGTCAAATTTTCATCAAAAGTAGGTCAGCTCAGAAATTGCTGGTAACAGTCCCCTAATGCACATTCATGCCAAAAATCAAGGTTCTTATGTCAACGGTTATCCTTATTTTGCCGGAGAAAGGATTCGGATGGACTGACTGACTCACTCATTACCGGACAATTTGCAAATGAGAGCCTGCTTTATAGGAACATGTCTACATTGTACATTTAGAAGCCTTGCCTATTGCCAAACTGATGACACTGTTCAGGACTCCTTTTTCATCAAATTATACCAGAATCCATTTGGATTCCCGTAAACTCAATTTGTGGGAATCTACGAGAATCTTTTATTTTTTTCTTCTTTTTTTTTTGCGTGCATCCCTCCAACACTTATTAGGGCTCCCCTAATCATTTAACACACTGACAGGGGGGGAAAAACCCATTGATTTCTAAATTCATCTATTATTATCTCAGTCACAGGAAAGAAATTCAGGTTCAGATGGAGAAAAACGGAATGTTTTTGTTATGCCAGATCATTCCCTGTAATGATTTTTATATTGCTGCATGCAGGCAAGACTTGAAATCATATTCTTAATGAAAGAAGTTAAAAAATACGCTAAATTTCCAAATCAATCTGACGTGGCTCCGGAAGAAATTTTTTTGTGTTCTAATTGTAAGATTGCACCCCATTCAACTTTATTTCAACAGACGGCGACGACCAGTTGCTGAAGTAATCTTTACGTAGTGCGGACTAAAGTTTTATCCTGTCAGTAATTTGAAATTAGTGTATTTAACTTTCTAGATGGACTTCCTTTTGGCCGATCTGCAAAATACAATACAGTTGTGAGACAGGTTATCTCCCTTCCCTCATACACTACACTGCAGTATGCTGGTCCGACTGCCATTTGTGTGAGCGTTGGAATTTTTATTTATTATTTTTTAAATCGAGGCTTCACTTCCACCTGGCGGATGTAAGTTAGCTTTAACGGTGCAATTAGGCTTTATTTTTCGTGAGAAAATATGAAATTTCATCATTTTGAAAATTGCAGTTATGGAAATCCTGTGATTTCAGCTTACAGGAATATTACAGGAATCGGATTCCTGTCGAAAAAACGAGCTCTGCTGTTTATTCATCATTTAATGATAGGAAATAATTTTGAAAGAGCCGTTTATGAGTCTTGGTGAGATGAATATTTAGTTGATTATTACTTTGTGTTTTAGTAGAAATATTGAGATCTGGCAAACACAAATCCTCCATTATCATTGTGAGGTTGCCTGATGAAGGCCTTGTGAAGGGCTATGATACCCTGATATATGTTAATCACTGTGATAAAGAGATAGTCTGATGGTCAATAGACACGAATATCGTTCTCTGCTGATCACGCTGTTGCCGACTGCACGATGACAGTGTCACACATTCGCATTATTCTGCGTGAAAACTTTTGGTGAAACGATCGAACTAAATACTGTGTATAGTGAACTAATAAGTCACTGTATTATTTCTGATTTTAGTGAACTACATGTATACTATGAAATATATCAGAACTTTAGAGAGTATGAAACTAATGATATAGCTCAGAGCCAACTGCCAATGAAAAATGTGACCTATTCCTTTTAAGAAAGATGTGAGACTGCCGTCAGCCTTCACTCACCGAGATACATGCATATATATACAGAACTTCAGGGGAACAAATCTGCCTTTCCAGGTACCATTTAGTGGCACTGTTAATAATAATTCAAAAAAAACGATCACAAAGGATTTCACTCTCATAAACTGAAGAACTCGCTTACGTGTAGCGCTTCATAAAACTATATACTTTAAATTCTTCCAGCAAGCGAATATGGTAAGTGCAAAAATATGAAATCTTGGAAGTTTTGATCATTTTGTTATAGGTATAGTCTGGGTGGTTTTACAAATGTGGAGTTAATCACTCTAACAAGATTAATCTGCACATTCATTGTCTACGTTCTCTATGTATGCTTTCTGGGACTGGAGCCACTGCCACATTGTGCATATGTAAAAGCTTGTGTCTACAAGTATATTATTATAATAGACTGATGATAATCACATTAACATGAATATAGACTATACTGATTTGGAAGGATTATAGATATATTTTTGTTCAGAATTATCTCTTTTTATATCTATCTCAAGGATAATGTGGGTTGCTGGTTTCGTACATTAAACTACTGGTATTTTGACTTATTACATTCCACAGTCATTATGACACTCCGCTGCATGAAATATACTGTGATTGTCACTCGGGTAGATGATGGTAATTCAGATAGATGATGGTAATTTTCACCCAGGTAGATGATGGTAGTTGTCACTCAGATGGTGATAATTGTCACTCAGGTAGATGATGGTAATTTTACCCAGATAGATGATGGTGATTGTCACTCAGGTAGATGATGGTAATTGTCACTCAGATGGTGATAATTGTCACTCAGGTAGATGATGGTAATTTTTACCCAGATAGATGATGGTGATTGTCACTCAGGTAGATGATGGCAATTGTCACTCAGATAGATGATGGTAATTTTCACTCTAGTAGATGATGGTAATTATTATTCAGATAGATGGTAGTAATTTTCACTGGTAGATTATGGTAATTTTCAGTCAGTTAGATGATGATAATTGCTACTCAGATAGATGATGGTAATTGTCACTCAGATGATGGTAGTTTTCACTCGGTAGATGATAGTGATTTTCATCTTGGTTGGTGATGGAAATTGTCACTTAGGAAGATGATGGTGGTTGTAACTTAGATAGATGATGGTAATTATTACTCCAGTGGATAGTGGTAATTGACACTCATGATGGTGATTGTCACTCAGGTAGATGATGGTAATTGTCACTCGGGTTGATGATGGCAATTGTCACTCCTGTAGATGGTGATTGTCACTTAGATAGATGATGGTAATTGTTACTCAGTTGGATAGTGGTAATTATTACTCAGGTGGATAGTGGTAATTGTCACTCTGATGGATGCTGGTAATTTTCACTCAGGTAGATGATGGAAATTGTCACTCAGGTAGATGATGGTGATTGTCGTTTCGATAGATGACAGTAATCATTACTCATGTGGATAGTGATAATTATCAGTCATGTAGATGATGGTAATTGTCATCAGGTGATGGTAATATCGCTTAGATAGATGATGGTAATTGTTACCCAGGTGGATAGTGGTGATTGTCAGTCAGGTTACAGGTACATGATGGTGATTGGTTACTCTGGTAGATAGTGGTAATTGCCACTCATATAGATTGTGATTGTCACTTAGATAGATGATGGTAATTGTTACCCAGGCGGATAGTGGTGATTGTCAGTCAGGTTACTGGTAGATGATGGTGATTGGTTACTTTGGTAGATAGTGGTAATTGTCGCTCATGTAGATTCTGAGTGTCACTTAGACAGATGATGGTAATTATTAATTTTGTGGATAATGATAATTGTCACTCAGGTGGATGATGGTAATTTTCACTCAGATAAATGATGGTAATTATTAATCATGTGGGTAGTGGTAATTGTCACTCCTGTAAATGATTGTGCACTCGGGTAGATGATGGGACCGTGATGTCACTAAGATGATGGTAATAGTTACTCAGGAGAATAGTGGTAATTGTCACTCAGGTAGATGATGGTAATTGTCACTCGGTTAGATGATGGTGATTGTCACTTAGATGATGGTAATTATTACTCCTGTGGATAGTGGTAATTGTCTCTCGGGTAGATAATGGTGGTTATCAGTGGGAAGATGATGTTAATTATATTTTTGGTATTGCCCAACTTTTGAATAGTCCCGATGATTTCACAATTTACCATCAGTACTTGTTAATGAACACTATTTTCCCTTGCATTGATACATGAACACAGTGGACTGATGTCAAGAGGTTAAATTCCCATTAATATCCTTGAAAATGAAAAAAATATTCATTGATGAAGGACAATGTTTTCAAGGAAACAGTAATTTACTTTCCCAGAAAACTTGGAACATATTGGTCAGTTCTGGATCTTTCTGTTATTGTCCTGCATGTCTATGTGATTGTTTTGTTTCTTGTTTGTGTGAATGGATATACCTGAATAACTGATGTCTCATTTCTAGCTTGGTGTTTCTTTATAACTGTATTGTTTTGATTTTGTAATTCATTTGAATTTTCAGGCTCCATTTTCTCTCTGTTATTTTGCATATAGTTTGCATGATATTTTTCACATTTCGCAACTTTTGCATGTCTCGTTTTGTTTCTGCTTTTCCAATAGGCGTAAAGATAGCAAGGATAAAAAGAGGCGAGAACAAACCTTTCTGTCTGCCTCCCAGAATGCACCATCAAGAGCAGCGACAAGATCTAGCCAGCCACGTCCAGCTGTGAGTGCCGAGGTGACAGCATCCAATGATGGAGATGACAAATTATCAGACGATTTCAAAGAGGCAGTGAGCAAGTCCATGTGGAGCGAACCCAATGGAGATCTATATGGCAGCATCGCAGCTTCTATTGGCCTCTCACCCTCCCTGAGTTCAACACTTCGTGGTCCTGGTGAAACTGTTGAGATGAACCCCATCTACACCACCACTGCCAAACAGGAAAATCCCACGAATATTGACACTGCTGTACCAGGGGAGATAACTCCCTCTTACATGACCTCAAACTTTAACCCAGATTCTGATCTGGATCGTGAGGAGCGTGTGAAGTTGTTAATACCGTCTGTTGATGAAACTTGCGTGAAAGAGGTTGCAGTTGATAAACATTCGGAGAGCGAGGCACCTTCAGAAAAATCAGCTTTGTTACATGAACCTAGGGAAAATGGTAATTTATCCAACGGTAATTCAAGGAATACCCCGTGTGTTGTCAAGGTGGATATTCATGTGGAATCCGATGTTTCCAAGACAGATAGTCTGAGTGGTAGGTCAGCTGATGACGGTGAACTGTCGGGAAGGTCGGATTCACTCGGCCAGTCAGAGGACACAGGGCGAGGCAGTTTACCCAATGACCCAGAGTCTTTAGAGGCACTGCTTCTGTCTCTGCCTGGGGAATCTGTGGATGGAGATGTTCCACAGGAAGTCCCAGGTCTCACACCATCTGTAGGTCACCATAGCTTACAGTCAAACTCCAATAACTCCTCTGAAAACTGTAATGGGACTGATAGGGCTGTTTTGGGCTCCCAGCACCCAATAGACTGTGATTCTAACTTAACCAATGGTATTAAGGACAGTCAGGATGACACAATTGACCCTGTGAAGAGGTCACACACTAACCACCATCAGGGCAATCTGGGTAGTCCAATATCCGGTCAAAGGTCTAGAGGCAGAATTCCTGTTGTTATGTTTGAACGTGACCAGTCAGACTCGGATTCTGATTTGCCAGACTCGGTGAATGGCTCGATGACAAAATTACCTCTGACAAATTCGGATGAAAATCTTGCTCAGATTATCACGACTGTTTGAGTGAATTTCACATCATTGTATTATCCACTTGTATTACATGTACCATTGTGTTTTTAACTCTTTTGTCAAGAGTTCATCATCACCGTGAGTAGGCCTATGTATCACTGTTGACGTTGTTGAAGTGTAGTCTCTGTGGCCTCGAGAAGGTCGTAGTAAACTATTATGTTTGTATTAATTTCTTCTCAATATTGATCAATGTGACAGACTAGGTCCAGCTTCATTCACAGCTGAGCATTCTATTGGACTACTTACTGCTCAGTCTGACAGACCGGCCGTGCTCACCCAATAGATACAGTACATATACATACAAATATAGTTCTTCTCACCCAATAAGGAGAAGTGCTAGATCGACTCAGACAGTTGATGTACACACATGGTTATACATTACTCACTCTACATGTACTCTCAGTAGATGTTTACCTGTACAAAAGGAAGGTTGCTATATGCTCAGCCAGTAGAAGTATGTAATTGCAAAATCTGCTCAGCCAGTGAAAGCACATATAATTGCTACATCAGCTCAGCCAGTAGAAGAAAAGTACATATAATTGCTACATCTGCTCAGCCAGTAAAAGAAAAGTACATATAATTGCTACATCTGCTCAGCCATGTCAGCCAGTAGAATTACATATAATTGCTATATCTGCTCAACCAGTAGAAGTACATGTAATTGCTACATCTGCTCAGCCAGTACAAGTACATATAATTGCTACATAAGCTCAGCCAGTACAAGTACATATAATTGCTACATAAGCTCAGCCAGTAGAAGTACATATAATTGCTACATCTGCTCAGCCAGTAAAAGTACAAATAATTGCTACACCTGCTCAGCCAGTAGAAGTACATATAATTGCTACTGCTCAGTCAGTAGAAGTACATATAATTGCTACATTTACTGCTCAGCCAGTGGTTGTGTATTATAAACTGATAATGCTGTAGATATACAAACTATTACTTGCTATGTCTAGTTAAGGCAGATCTGTGATACCCATTTATACCGTCTATACAGTTTGTTTTGAATTATTTGGGTTTGAGTTCAATGAATCGACCAATTTTGGTTATGTATGTACAGTGATTAAGTTTTCTAATAATTCAATCATAGCGAGTGGAGCAAAAGAAAAAAGATTTTCTCTAAACCATTTCTTGTGTATCCAGCTGTGATTGGTCAAATTTTATGATTCGATAGTAATACAAAATATATAAACATGTATCCAGTCACATAATTAAATTCAATCAAATAGGGGAATTAAATTCATTTTAATGATTCTGATCCCTCCTAAACATCAAGGATATAACAAAGAAATAATTATTGGCATGAATTTTGGACCATTTTGTGAAATTTATTCTCAGTTATTTCATGGTGGGAATTAGTTCTTGAAAGTTGCCGCTCGTATGATTGAATTTTTTGCATGTATTATAAGTACATGTTTGACCGGCTATGTTTTTTTTAAGACATTTGTTTTTTAATTTCAATACCCACATTTTGTATTATATATAGACATTCCACAAGCTCCTGTTATGACTGTTGTCAATACAATGGACAACTCATCAAGACTTGTATTTGACTATACATGTATATTGAGAGATAGGATTGTAAATTTGTATATTGATTTGGTACCGTTTTTAATACAGCACAGACCACACTAAATTATATCTACAACATGAACCAATAACTGATTCATTATTTAACGTTCATAAATACCAGTATGAGTCTCACTAGCAAACATTTTAAAACTTGACAGGACAGGTTTTTGCTAGGATTATGAAGTATTATATCTATGAAAGAAATGTTTTGATTGATAAAGTACAACAGTTCATTGTAGAATAATCTGCCTTTCCCACTTTAATTCCTAGACAATTACTGGCAACCCGACATGTGCATGGACATATGATTCCCATGTACATTTGTGGTTCATAACTTCCTTCTTCAGCCTATATCTACAGCATACATGTATGACAGATATTTAACCATTGATAAGGGATGTATTTGGTAAAATATGCATCAAATTATCTCACTATTCCAAGAAAGGATAATGGTGATAATTTTGGCAATTTCAAGTCAGAAATATTCCAGTTATCAATGATTAGAAATATTCTCCGTATTGACAGAGAGGGATAGTATATGAACCACAAATTCAAGCAGGAAGTCCCGCATCAGTGTACCCGACCATCTGCTGGCGTGAATCCTTCATCCACGAATTAAAGTGGGAAAGGCATATTGCAAAGCATTGAGTATTATGATTCTCGAATAACGGGACCATGAACTATCGTGTTTGTGCAAAATCACACCAATTTTCTCATGGAAAACGTAGTATTAAGATCAACTAGAATCACCATGAGTATTCAGTACATATTTGTGGTTCACACATGGTTCTGGTCGATCTACAAGTATTTATTTATCTAAGGTATTTTCACCACATCGATTCTTGAAAGGACAAAGTGAATGCCATACATGCTATGGAATCTTTCCTCATGAGCATCATAATGTTAAAACTACATTTACATATTAAAGAAAAGTACTGCTGATAATGTGAACAACCTAAATTATCACCCTGAATCTATCAATTATTATCTTGAATCAATCAGTTACCTTGAATCAGTCATCACGCTGGATCAATCAGTTATCACCTTGAATCAATCAGGTATCACCTTGAATCAATCAGTTATCACCTTGAATCAGGCATCATCCTGAATCAATCCGTTATCATCTTGAATCAATCATCAATCTGAATCAATCAGTTATCACCTTGACTCAATCATCACCCTGGATCATTCACTTATCACCTTGAATCAATCATCACCCTGAATCAATCAGTTATCACCTTGAATCAATCATCACCCTGAATCAACCAGTTTTATCTCCTTGAATCAATTGTCACCCTGAATCAATCATCACCTTGAATCAACTGATTTATCACCTTGAATCAGTCATCACCCTGAATCAATCAGTTATCACCTTGAATCAATTATCACCCTGCATCCATCAGTTATCTCCTTGAATTAATCATCACCCTGAATCAATCAGTTTTATCTCGTTGAATCGTCACCCTGAATCAATCACCTTGAATCAATCGGTTATCACCTTGAATCAATCATCACCCTGAATCAATCAGTTATCACCTTGAATCAATCATCACCCTGAATCAACCAGTTTTATCTCCTTGAATCAATCATCACCCGGAATCAATCGTCACCCTGAATCAATCAGTTATCTCCTTGAATCAATTATCACCCTGAATCAATCCTCACCTTCAATCAATCATCTCCTTGAATCAATTATCATCTTCAATCAATCATCTCCTTCAATCAATCATCTCCTTCAATCAATCAATTACCTCCTTTTGCAAAGAATTCTCATGATGCATTCATTTGAGTTTAATACTATAATGCAGAAAGAATAATTTGCATCCATCATGATTACATGGATGGTTTTATAATTTTTAGTTCAAGATGTGATCAGCCTCAAAATCAATGAATTTTGTAATCTCTCTCATGCACAATGGTCACAACTACAACGTTCTTTCTCTTGGTGATACTCAATAATACATGTACATGGTAGTTTTGAGTGTCTCGTATTAAACAATAACTCACTGATGGTAATGATTTTATGTATTCTTCAGTCTTTACCTGGCAGCTATATTTATATTATCCTGTACATTGGATCGTCATAAGTCGTCTTCACAGGCCAAGGTAACCACATTGTGAACCTTCATATGAGAGCTTGGCAGAAATAGCCAGTGTATTGGTCAGACTAAAGACCCCCAACCCTGACCATGTATTATCCCTCTCACAATCATGTGATTAAGTGTCCATCCATTTGTCTTGACAGGTGTCAGTTATCCTGAAATCTAATTTATCACTTACATAATACGACCTTAATTATTCCTTAATTATTCAACAAACGGTACAGATGCCACAAGGTGTGAAGTCCTATATGTAACCTGATGCACCAAACTACATGTGTAAAGGCTTTTAAAAGATCTACTGTCTGCCAGTCCAGGGATCATGAGTTGGCAATTAAATTGATGATGTGTTACAGGGAAGTGTCGGGGGGGGGGGTAATTCTGTTACATGTATATTCCAATCCCCACCTGCCATTAAATGATCATGGATGCATGTACATTGCAGTATGAGATGGAAGTGGGATAAATCGTCATCAGGTTTCAGGTCTATTGTACTGCACCAAGTGAGGTAGCTAGGGTATTCCCCCTGAATCCCTAACTTGGTCTCGGTCAGTCTGATTGGTTGTGATCAGTTTGACCTGGATCAAGTTGAAGAATGCAGTGGATCTTTCTGCTCACCTTAGTAAATGTCCAGTAAGACTGTGAACAAATCTGTATGATGGTTCCCTTGGCTGATATCCAATTATAGATTTTATTTGGAGGAAAGACAATTCCTGCGGAATTAGAGATGTTTTCAATGGTATAAGCTGATACTGGCAATTAGTTCACAATAAGGATGCACATTTTAGCAGTTTTCATATAAGAGGATCTTTTACTAGAAATGATGGCAACAATATTTTTTTTTTTAACAGTGAGCAAACATTCAAGTCATATAATGATGATGAAAGTTGCTGACCTTTTGCTTTTGAAGATTTCTAATCCAATTTGATGAGTTCAGTGGGCATTGCCATCATTTTGTGTTTTTCACACTGAGGTAATGTGGTAGCTTTATCAGCATCTGTCCAGATGCTATTTAAAAGAAACCTTGTTGGACTTTTGTCTTTGAAGATTTCAAATCAAATTGTGTGAAAAAACAACGCTGTGACGTCAGAGGTTTATTGGCTGCTCTGCATGGACTAACATGTAACCAGATTGTACAGCTGTAATCTAATGTTTCCTCAAGCCTGTACTTTATCACTACAAAAACTTAGAAATCAGTGCACAAGATTTAGATTGCATGTTCTTCACCTACATGTATCTGGCTACACTATCTCTACTTCTATGGCAATCACATTATAAAGAGATTTAGACTTCTAACAAAGATGTTTTTGGTCACATAAAATAATACCTACCCATCAGCACTGCCCCTTTCTCCCCAATCCTAGCTATTTATCACTTTCTAATCTCAAATAGATCTATTTTATTTGTTCGACTCCAAAGCATGCATGCATGCCCTTGAGGAATACAAATATTCTGCACCCTCCCCCCCCACCTCCAAATCCTATTCTTGAAAGTCCTTGATGGAAATGTAGATATTTTTATGGAGACTTAAAATTATTGTATTTTTGTACTAGAGCTGTGATCCCATGTACATTCATTTCAGAGTGTTCTATATATATATATTATTTCACATTGTCTTTGCTGTATAATTACTATGGTCTGGTACCAGGGTACATATATGTACTCGATCAAACCTGTTGAAAGTAACAACTGGCATAATCGGATATTATGTATTTTGTAGTTAGAAGATTTGAATTTACCAGAATGGATATGATATATGTTTGTGGATGTCCTTTAATCATCAGAGTACATACATGTATATCATAATCAGATCTGATCCTGTCTGTGAAATGAATCTCACAAGCATATCTTTGTATCTTTTCTCAGTTGTCTATACTTGCCCAGAAAAGTTTGACCAGCTTCTTCCATTCACTTGATATTATTGACATATAATATTTAGAATCTCATTAATATAAGACCCTGTCCAATAATTGGTGAGTGATTATCAGTACAACTGATAGAATATATTTAAGAAGCTCAAACAGGGAAGGAAGATTAGCTCCCAGTTTGATCCAGTTACTCTACTGACAAGAATAACACAGTTTAGAGATGAAGCAGTAGAATTCTCATCCTAGAGACTCGATACACATATTATAGATTCAAGTCTAAAGATCAGCAGCAAATCGATTGATATTAACCAGAACCAAGAATTTCATCAGTTTCTGATCATCCACATCCACTGTTGAATCGCTGGATAAGATACGCAAGCTTGTGTCCACTCATGAACCATCAAACTCTGTCCTACCAGTACTCATATATTACATTGCTTGACAGGCTTTTATGACAAAATACCAATACCGTGCACACTTCCCATTGAACCATCACAAAAACATTATTTGCTAAAATAGCGATTACTGAATAAATCGGGTTTGTAATTCAAGTATTTGTACACGTACATCCATTAAAGCACAATAATAATTGTCTGAAAATTTAATTGAATGTACATTATGCAGTTATTACTTGGGTTTTGATAGGTTATCCATGGAATATTCATGTCCGAAAAACCACCGCTATATAAATGCATAGATTTAAGGACACAAAATTGTTGTTGGATTCCCATAAGAAATCATTGTTATATGAACTTAATGTGTCTGAGAATTATAGCATGGCACACATTTAACTGTTTTTGTCCGCATAAAATGATAATCCTGATTGCGTTGTTACCATGACAACATGTCTGGTACATGTATTCATTGTGTCAACAGTGAGTAGTTCTTTCACGCAAGCTTCTATTGTTCTGTAGATTTGATAAGCGGTCTGCGGCAGCGATTGTTTGTGATTTTATCTCCAATGTAACCAATTATACCCTGTGCTGATCAGTATTCGCATGTTTATTGCATATGAATATATCTGTATTTTCGTTTGTTTGTTTGTTTGATTATATGCTGTAATGTTGTGGTGCATTTATCAGCCGAGCATGTGTTAGAAAAACCCAGCAAGGATTTATTTGCAAGATTCAGATTTGGTTGTGTTTTATTATATCAGTCTTTACAGTTTCCCATCTTATATTTTGTTTATATAATACAGATGATATTTTATTATTATTCAAGAATAAAGATTTATTCAAAAGTTCTTTAATCTTTGATTTCACAGTCAGAAACTTGAGTTGCATTTAGTTGAAAAAGTTTTATCTGTGGAGAGTCAATAATTTAAAAGAGAATGACTTCGCTGTAACATTTGTCAAAGGAAAGAGCTTTTAGTTCCCTTTATGTACATGCCTTCTTCAGCCACGAGGACCCACAAAGTTCATTTCAAATTCCACAACAACCTACAACCTCGAAGATTCCTCCACAATTATTGGTTGTGTCAGTTTGACCCCCAGTCTGATCAACATTAAGTCTCCCAGGCCAGGATAGCTGCAGTCTTATGGGGCAAGGTTACTGTGGATTATGAAATCTGATTGGCTAGGCAGCACTCTGGATTCTGTTTGGTCCGTACATAATATGGTCGACTACTATGGCATCTACGAGTCTGAACACAGGTAATTTAGGCATGTCCTTCTTGTAGCACAACACCAATCGATATATACACATATATATATTTGCTGGATCGCCACGACACAGTAAATGTAAGCCCATTCACCCATTGTCATAGTGTGCGGCCCCGTGGGGCTTCCGGGGATTGACCTGGGATGTCGTCGTTCACACCTCAGGTCATAAGAATTGACCTCGTCTCCTCAGAGAGCTTGTCGTAAGAGGCGACTGAGGCACCCGTGTGGTTCCCGGGTGTGAAAAGGAATAGGACCCAACGTTGTGATACGACTGAAATATAGTTGAAAGCGACGTTAAATCATATATACTCACTCCTTGTCATAGTGTGTAACATCCTCTGACTGCATCGGATTGTAAAATGTGGCTCGAATGAACAAGTTAGCTGCTCAACTATTTGACAAAGTGCACAATGTACAACACCTTATTTAACTGTGAATCCGGAGCCCATTTCACTCCATTCAGTAACGGAAGATGCTGATTGGTCGAAAGCCACACGCACAAAAGCTGTGCGTCACATTTTAACCCGACTGCAATCATAATGGTAATGGTATAAACTGGTACCAGTAATTACTTCTCAATAAGGATGCGCATGTTTATAGCAGTTTTCCAATAAAAGTATCTTTTACTAGTAACGATGGCAACAAATTTGTTTTTTTTTTACAATGAATAATGAGCAGACATTCAAGCCATATAATGATAATGAAAGTTGCTGACCTTTTGTTTTTGAAGATTTCTGATCAAATTTCTAATCGTATTGGTGGCGCCACCCGGGGGCCAAGTTGAAATTTTGTTTCCGGACAATAACTTCTGAAAAACTGAACGGATTCTTTTCAAGTTTGGTATGTGTACCTCACCTCAAGATCTCGCTTGGGATTGTTTTTCACGCTGATCTGCCTATAGGTGGCACCACCTGGGGGCCAATTCACCCATTGTCATAGTGTGTAACACCCTCTGACTGCATTGGGTTGAAAAATGTGGCGTGAATGAACAAGTTAGCTGCTTAACTATTTGACAGTGTGCAACACCTTATTTAACTGTGAATCCTGAGCCCATTTCACTCCATTCAGTAACGGAAGATGCTGATTGGTCGAAAGCCACAAGCACAAAAGCTGTGTCACATTTTAATCGGACTGCAATCAGAGAGTATATATGACAGTAGGAGGTATACAATCTGATTACTCATTTCAAACCAATGGCACAGTAATGTGCATGCACCATGTTGTATCCTTGTGCATCTTCGGTGAAATGTAATCCTGCTTTTATTATTATAATGTACATTCCCACATTATACTAGTGAGTGATAGAGTTGGCCCTTCGATAACGAGGCCCTTGGATGATTTATCGGAGCAGAAATACAACACATAAACTCGGCAAACATACTTTATGTATCGGTCATACGTGGCAATGTGAGATGACCAATATGAAAATTCATGTGGTCCTGCACAAAACATACAGCAATGACTGTTGTTGACTGTTAACAACTGAACATATATATTGAACTCGTAATATCTGGTGTTTGAAGGAAATCACTCCAGCACAACAATCTTCATTGGTCACTCGTCCACAATAAATTGAATAAATTTGGCGTTAACAGACCTTGCCATATACATACATGTATACATCTTGTATGTACTGGAATCAGTGGTAATATACATGAATAACAAGGATCAATACTTTTCAATCAATATAAATCAAACTTTGATAACATTTGAATATCTCAAGTAAGTTGTGCTCAGGCCCCAATCTGCTGGGCCCCGTGGGGCTTCCGGGGATTGACCTGGGATGTCGTCGTGCACACCGCAGGTCATGGTAAGAATAGGCCTCAGCTCCTCAGACAGCTTGTCGTAAGAGCCGACTAACTGAGGCACCCGTGGGGTTCCCGGGTGTGAAAAGGAATAGGACTCCACCTGTGTGGTTCCCGGGTGTGAAAAGGAATAGGACCCAATGTCGTGATATGACTGAAATATAGTTGAAAGCGACGTTAAATCATATTCACTCACTCACCCAATCTGCTGGAATGAGTAGATTTATACAGAGCATCAGAGATAATGTATGCTGTATATTATATATAATAACACAATCTGTTCTTCTGCAGTCAAGGTGTAAAGAAGGAGAAATCCGGTGAGTTACTGAGAAGCAGCTTCTCCCAACGACACAGCACCATGGTCCATTACCCACATGGTGGCTCCATCTACATTCCACGCAAGTCCATCCCAGGGGAAAACCTCAAGATTTGACACAGCAGTCAACATGGCATCAACCATCGTGTAGAACGGGAAGAATTTGTTATTGGACCTATTGAGTAACTGTAATGACCGTCACACTAATATTATCACTGGACTCAAAACAGGGATGTGAGACAAATTTCAATAGGACCATCCCAAGATTAAACTCTCTATCCGTGAAAGGCACGAAACGACGTCATTGGTCCAAGCTTAGGCACCACGCTATGTTTCAACATTGGTGATACCGCAAAAATCGTTAAATAGGTATCTTTAGTGACTTTCAAATACTGAATATCCAAACAACTTAGATGATGTTCTTGATTTACAGTTGAATAGGGTTTTGCAAGAAAGAAGGTAACGCCTGTAAAAGTCCATGAATACAACTAATACATTATTGTCAATGTAAGTGCATGTGGGCAGACGTTTCGTGCCTTTTGTGACTGAAGAATCTGGTCTCTGGGCTGTCCGATTCTCTCTTGACTGGAATGTGTGAGTCGAGAATCCAACTGTAAAGATTGGGAATACATTTCATACATATGGGTCTGAACACTAACTCCTTCCCAGTAGAACTCAATCTATTTCATCATTTTGTATGGGGCCATCTCTGGGAAAAATTTAGTCCAGAATTAGATTATCAAAATTGCCCAATTTTTTACTTCAATCTATTCATGAAATCTTTGAGGAAAACTTCAGAATGAATATTCAAATGAATGCAGCTGCGAATATATTATCTTGAGAAATTGGCACAAGCTATCCTTGTTTTATAGGGTGGCATACATTTTATGCTGTGGATGCCAGGGAGTGAACTGTACCATGTCTTAACAAAAGGGGACTTGTTATTCTGACCCTTTTAAATCCGAGAACTGCGGAAACCAAGTCGAAATGCCAAAGATCTCCAACTGGTCGCCCTATGTCCCTCAAAATGACCTGCAACATTTCTCTGTGTTAAATAAACAAATGTCAGTGTTTGAATCCCCAAACCTGAAACCTGGCATCTACGACCGTATGAACGTTATTGATCATCTGACTGCATTGACGAGTCAATAAAAAGTTATAAAACTTCTCTTTATGGTGAATTATGAAGAGGATTTAATATTCCAGTTGAATATATATGTTCTTGTTACTGTAAAATGTTAATGGAACTGTCAGGTAGCTGAGCATATGTGGTATGTACAACTTCAGGTTAATCATTATACATGTATTACAAAATGATCCAGTGCAGCCCAGTCAGGGTGACAGTAACATCATTCTCTTATTCATATCTATTGTATCATACATGTAAGAAATTGCATTATATATCATTATCCACTGACTTCGGTCAAAATAGGAAAATAATAAAAAATCACAATTTTTGTGTTAGAGGATATCTTACGGGATGACTGTTTTGTGGGCGTATATTGAAGCCAATTGGCTCTTGTTAATTACACCCATCGTCTCCTGTCATGCTTTACTCGATTTTTGTTTTTGAATCGGCGTGAACACGACAAATACCAGTACTGCACAGCTACATCTCATCACGTGTTGTAAATAGGTAGGTGATCCCGGTCAATGCATTCTAGCTAGTTTAATAGAAAGATGCCGGCTTGACTTGCTTCTTATATCACCTAGTGACATTGGCTGTATCTACATGTGTACTCTAATAATAGTGAGCCATTCAACTGACAGTGGTCAATCCCACCATGGTCACACACAGACTTTAGGATAGATGCCATTATCAGTGAAAGACACATCCATCATATCTATGATACTGCCCATCATTGTTATGTAAATATATTTACATGTATGTCCTACCATATGTAAATTTAGTTTGTTCTGACTTTTGATGGCTGACTACCAATATTTTTAAAATTCATATTTTTTTATTCCGAATAGGCCACACTTGCATACGTAATGCATCTCACACCAAAAGTGGGCTCATCCGACAGCATGTTTCTTGCCTATTATAGGAATATATGGGTAGATACTTCATGTAGGGGGAGCTATTGTCCGAGTCTTTGTGTTGCTGAAAGGGCACAAGTCCAGACACATTGTTGTTCCCATACTTGGCTATTGTCTCATGATTCTTACATGGAGTAAGAACTGAATATTGAAAAGACCCATAATATTAAACATTTATAAACAATGTTTCTATTTGTAACCAAATCAAACCTGCTTTGCTCAAATGCCTAATCTCTATTAGGAATCACAATACAAACTGTTAAAAATGGAAGTTAAAAACAAAAGTTGTTTCCCCTTAGGGGGTTGTCTGCCCCTAGGGGAGCTCTCCCATTCATCCCAGCCAGGCTACTATATAAGCTCTGCTCACACCCATTCATATCCTCTTTCTCATTGTAATAACCGAGACCTGTAGTGTGCAAGGCCGCGGCATGAGGGGAAGGAAGGGAGGGACCATCAGAGCAAAGCAGGTTTGATTTGGTTACAAATAGAAACATTGTTTATAAATGTTTAATATTTGTTTCCCAAATCGTAAACCTGCTTTGCTCAAATGCCACAGTACCAACATATGGAGGTGGGAAACCTCAGCCTTGTTGTAGCACCAAAAGCAGGCAGAGTAACCGCTGGGATGACACAGACATGGGCATAGATATGACACATTAATACTCAACAAGAAAACCCTGGTCACTGACGCAATGGGTTAATGCATGGAGTAGATATAGAAGAATACTTATCTTCGTGTCTCATCCATGTAGCTGTGATCATGGATGTGGTACGCAATATTACCCAATGTAGAAAACCAAGGCCCTTAGGCGGCGAGAGAATTCATTCAGTAAGCACGACACATTAATACTCAACAAGAAAACCCTGGTCAATGACGTAAATGGGTTAATGCATGGAGTAGATATAGAAGAATACTTATCTTCGTGTCTCATCCATGTAGCTGTGATCGTGGATGTGGTACGCAATATTACCCAATGTAGAAAACCAAGGCACGAATGCGGCGAGAGAATTCATTCGGTAAGCACTGTATGAAACAGGGGTGAGGAGAAATGCACAGCAACCCACCGCATACAGGGGACCAACTTACACCACCCTCAGTCCACAAACCGACTAACGTCAACTCACTGCACCTTAGTCCTTGGAGCTTGATCCGGTCTTGTGAGTTGACAGCGGCCGTCCTGAGTCTACTCTCCATGTGACGTCAACTTTATGTCAGTTCTTCGTTGAACTTGTGAGTTGACCGCAGGTGACTCAGCTGAGATGAACTAGAAGGAGGCCATAGCTTCAACCTGAAATGACACAAGCAAATCTGCAGTGATGGCAAAGATTAAAAATCACAATTGTGTCCGGCCTTAATTGATAACTTGAGAGATGGCGGCTGGCTAACTGACCTATTATTACTGAGTAGATAACATTTATATCCAATTATTTTTAAGATGACACTCTCTCAGTAAGACACAATTACTAGAGCTGGATGAGTCAGTCCCATGCAAGACACGAACCCGCGTCCTCAGAGTTTGGCACCAAACCGCCAGCAGAAAATGCAAATGGCCGAGACCACTCGGCCACCTCAGCCTCCACCTAAAAATTATCACAGATATGATAATAATTCTCAACAAAAAGAACCCTGGACGGTGACGCAGTGGTTAATTAAGGAGTAGTAATAGAAGATACTTATCTTTTGAGTGTCTTCATCCCAGTAGCTGTGATCGTGATTGTGGTACACAATATTACCAATATGAAGGAAACCAAGGCCCTTAGGCGACGAGAGTATCCGTTTGGAAAGTGATGTATGAACAGGGAAGAGGCGAAAGCACAGCTACCCGTAGCATACACGGTGATCATCTTACACCACTCTTAGTCCACAAGCCGTCTCATGTCAACTCTCTGTACTTTAGTCCTTGAAGCTTGAACAGGTCTTGACAACGGCTGCCCTGAATCTACTCTCCATTCAACGTCAACAGTCTGTACTTTAGTCCCTGTCTTTGTACGTTGGACTCTTGAGTTGACCGAAGGTGACTCAGCTGAGATGATCTGGAAGAAGGTTATAGCTTTAACCTGAAATGACACAAGCAAATCCGCAGACTTTTTTATTCTTTTTTTAAGGGAAAAGATTAAAACTCATCATTGTGTCAGGCCTTGATAGATGACTCGAGAGTCGGCGGCTGGCAAGCTGACCTAATACTTCTCATAGGTGATCATTTAGTATGTGGACATAGAATTACTGAACAGCAGCGATGAAGCCGTAAGCTGGTTGACTATAGGCTAACAGCACACTAGAACATACCCAAAGAGAACCCAGGTCGAAGACGCTGAAGATACTCATGGATTAAATCAAAAAACTTGATTGTAAAAGTGGTACACCATACTCAATAGAATAGTAACCATGTCTAAACCATACTCACCGATGATACGGGTCTTGTAAGATGGCTGACTGACCTATTGAGGTGATCATGTAGTATGGTGGACATATTGACTGAAGATGATGCAGCAAGCTGGCTGACTTGCTGCGCTGATGAGAAATGCCCCCCCCCCCTCTTTTTTTGCAAGTTAATTGACCACGTGCTGGGCAGCCACCAGCGGCCCAAGCGTGGACATTCTATCTGATTGCACTGACATATCCCTCAGATAGCAATTTGTGAAGGTAGAATTTGCAGTCCATGCGCAGGACTGGACAATGTCATGAAGGGACAAGTTCTTCCATAAAGGCCATGACGTAGCGATGGCACGAATTTCATGAGAAGAAGCAGTAGACAACAAAGGGGGCGCGTCAATGGCCAACTGATATGACGACTTACCAGAATAATAGACGGCGAGAGCCCCGATCGGGATCGGTACGAGTGAGATGGTGGCGCATGGCTCGAACAGGGCATAACAGAAGGTCATCTACAAGGTCATGTTCGAAGTCTGATAGCGCAGGGATGGAATACAAACGTTGAGCACACGGACCTAGGCGAACACTCATTTTGGCGATGAACTCAGGGACGGGTCGAAAGGAGATACGAGACCAATCCGCCGTCCAGGTAATAGATGATCTGTCAAAACATGAAGATCAGACAAAAGCCGCCAGAAAAACACAGACTTGTAGGAAAAATAACCTCAAAAGAGGCGGACTGTAAAGGTTCAAAGGGCGGACGAACCAGAGCACACACAACCAAACCAATATCCCATTCCGGTAACAGCTAGCGAGAACGGCGAACTGTAAAGCGAAAGCCCGAATGAGCGCAGAGATAATGTCGTTTAGACTAATGCCGATGCCGGAAACCCTAGCCTCAAGCAGACCGGAATGCTTAAAAGGTGCTGATTAGAACTTCATATCACGATAAAGGTGAAGGAAGAAGTCAGTTACAGGGGAAAAAAGGAGACAGAGTCAGGATGGGCATCACATTCTCGCACCCGGACGAATAAATCCACTGCAGTGACCAAACGCGAAAAACGAACGTAATGAGTAAGGTCCTGTTTTTGCTCTATGAAAACTCTATCAGTTGATGACAGAACTAAAATGCCAAAGTCTAAAAGACTGGTCCAACGGTCTATACGAGGACAAAGTACTCGATGGAGAGAGTCGAAAAACTGTCCCCCAAAGTAACGACGAACCTAAGTAACCCTCGATGTGCAAGCCCCGAGCTGAATTGATACAAGGGGAAGGTTGACTTGAACGGAAGGAGTTCACTCCCACTGACGACCGAGGATGGTGAATCGTAGGAAAAACGCCGCAAAAACGAGGATAAATGGATGCAAACTAAGCATCTCGCAAAATGGAGGCACAGAAGAAAATGACGTGAAGAACGGCGTTATGGCGTACCGGAACGTCTAACAGATGTACGAGAACGACGCACAAGTGTATGAGAAAGACGTGACGGCGTAATGGAACATCGTCAAGGTGTAACAGAATGATGTAAATGTGAAAACGGGAGAAACATTGCGAACGCGTAGTGATTTCCCCATTTGCTTCAACGTAAAGTACATACATGCTCACAATGGAGTACGATACACCCTATAAAGTACGAGAAAAAAACCGACGTAAAGGCGAGAAACGACGAACAAGTGTACGAGGACAACGAGGCGACGTAATGGAACGTCGTTGAGGTGTAATGAAATTAGAAAACGCAGAGGAGATGAACACATTAAATGTTCCTAGCGTTAATCACAAACGTAACTCCGCTGGTAGTAACATCACCGACATCCAGAACAAAGAGATTTCGACGTAAACTAGAAAGATCCTCAAAGAATTTAAAATTCCCGACGAGAGGAAATACATTTGAAGATTCTAGCCGGCAGATAAAGTAAGGTCATTAAAATTCAGAATTAGAAATGACCTAACTCGAACAAGCTGTCGAGAAGAACAACAGTAAAGAACCTAGCTAAAGAGCAGTCTGTTGTTCATGTAGACTGTACCGGTAATAATACTCGGAAGAAAAACAATAGAACACTTCACGAGTTTGCGTGACATCCTTGCGCAGGGCTCAAAATACAAGAAGACCGCTCGATGAAACAGTCTAATGCTGTCCCACGGCAGAAGATCGAGAAGACTTCAGGCTTGATCTTTGCCCGGCCAACAGACCAGGAGAAGATCAATCCAACCTCCACGTGTCGTTGAACGAGAGTATTTCTAAAGATTTCTCGGAGAAATACACTCACACTCAAGCTAATAATTATAAATTTCTCAGAGAGAAGAAAATAAAATTAAAGCTCAACCCAATCTGAATTGTAAATGTAAAACAGAATACAGATGGGCCAATTTGGTGTGAAATATAAACACATCACAATGTTTAGTAACAGAAATTTGTGTTTCAAAGAAATAGCACAGTTTCACAATAAACAAACACCAGTTATTCGTTTTTGAGGAGCGTGATCACATCACACTCTCCTAAAAATTGATCCAGGTGAGTGGAAACAACACTCCTTACAACCACTTCTCTACATACTGAATGGCTTCAGGAGTGCGATATACACTCCAAAAACGACATTAGGGGAGCGATTTATAGCACTCCTGCTATTATCAAAAAACAAAAGACAGAACACACGTGATCTCTTTTGTTGCTCAACACACGCTTAATTACATAAAGAGAGTAGTAAAGAAGCTCATTAAAATGTAACAAAAAATCGTAGCGTACAGGCTTGAGTTGTGGCGATGAACACAAACACAACAACAACGTAAGCCGCAAAGCAGAGAAAAACCTCTGTAAGTTCTCTCTTGATCACAGGATCTCAAATAAACATAATAATACTTGATATAACAAGAGGTTACGTTTTGGTAGGAACAATGAACTGAATGCATGAAAGTGAAACTATCAAAAAAACTGTACAGTCCGAACAACAACAACAACATGGAAATTGACGGACTGCTTATAAAGAATCGGATCTCCCCGGCGGGGAAAAACGACCTGTCGCGTCAGGCGGAAGTACATTTCACTACACAACCGAAGATTTAATGCATAAATTCGAGAATCAACGAAGCAAAAAACTTGTTCGTTTATCGTACAGATCCCGACAAAATAACTCGGTCACCATAGACTCACATACTGACCGATAACCACACGGGATCGCGAGAGCCCGAGCTAAGGAAAGAATGGCAACGATTTGGCATAAGACTCACAAAACATAATTGACAAAAGATCTGCTGAAACCTGCATTGTCAGACTTTAGTCCACACTGTTTCGCAGACTGTGTTCATAGCTGAGCGTGGGATCCCATATCCACTTTTAGAAAACATCATCGGACTTTCATTTCAAGATATAGAAAAATCATGGCTAAAAATTTTGAAAAACTCCGACAAGAGCACATTATTTTAGCGACTAACGTCCGAAGACACTGAACAAGTGGCTGACGGTAGCAAATCGTGTGAGGGTCTAAGCGACAAAATTTTAGGAACAACCAGGATAAAATGTCAGACAAAAATTATCCCAGAAAATATTATTTATTTAACCGCAATAGACGTAACAAGTTTAGGAAAAGGTTTATAGACCTTCTCCTAGATTTACAGTGAAGTCGAATTCTTTTGTCCGATGGAGACAATGGATCGCTCCGATAAAACCGACCTGGCTCTAGAAGCCTTTGTTGAGCTGAACAATGGAGCCGGTTTGACAGGGACTCCAGACAAAGCAAAACCGGTAAAGGTCAGACTGTCTAGAAGTTGAAAATTATCCTCCTGTAGGCCGGTACCACAGGTGGAATATTTACAGACGCCGATAAAACTGGACTTTGAAATCTATGAGACAAATCCTAAACGAAATTTCTAAGAGCCGTCTATCGACCTCCGATAGTGTAGAATCCTCAGACGCACGTACAAGTAAGCACGACGGGCCTGGGCATATTTCTTCCAGGCGAATCCCGTAACAAACATTCCGCACACGTGGCTTGGCGATAATACAAATCTTTACAAGCAAAACAAACCGTGTGGGCGTCCAAACGGGACAACACTTGCCCACACGCGCGACAAGAATTAGAAATCGGAACAGAAACCTCAGACATACAAATGTAAGAAGAATTTCCCGAAAAAGAAACACAAGTCAATCTTCAAAAAGGATATAACCGGCGGTTACAACAACAACACAGCTGTATTGCTTTAACACTTCCTAGATGTGTACTGGTCGAGTACAAACTGAGAAAGAGGATATGAATGGGTGTGAGCAGAGCTTATATAGTAGCCTGGCTGGGATGAATGGGAGAGCTCCCCTAGGGGCAGACAACCCCCTAAGGGGAAACAACTTTTGGTTTTAACTTCCGTTTTTAACAGTTTGTATTGTGATTCCTAATAGAGATTAGGCATTTGAGCAAAGCAGGTTTACGATTTGGGAAACAAATAAAGGGATACTCTAAAGCTGAAATTCACTCTGGTTTCAATGAAGTAAACTTTACTGATCCCATGTTACTTGTCTGAGAATGTTTGACCCAACCTTTGTGATTCGTTCCGTTGACATGAACATACCACCAAACTATGGCTGAAAGATGGAAGATCTGAGCATAGAAATAAAACGTTTGATCCATGTTCAGACTCCCTGATAAGAGTTAATTCTTAACTCATAATTTGCTGACTGAAAATCATTCCCATTGTCTGAAAAAAAGAGACCCTTTGATAATGTTTCAATGAAACCGCGCTGAAGATCAGGAGACCCAAATTGGAAATTGAAACTGACAGGAGAAGACTCGGCAGATTAGAAGCCCCATTACACCGGGTAAAAGGGAGAATTGTGCAGGAGTATTAAATACGAAGCTGCGCATCAAAAAACCCTCGGCTCTGGGTACATTCATAATGCATTCAATTTGAACCAAGATGTCAGGAACACCAAGCAGTCAAGTGACAAATATACAGATTATCAAAAATTTTGCAATTAGAAATGACCCCTAAGATTTCAGTCCAATCAGAGAAACCGGTATTCATTACATAAATTTCTTGACGCATCAATGATGTATACCAAATTTTACAACGAGCATTTGAATGGTATCAGAGATAGAGATCATTAATGATTTCGCATAAATGAAAGATGGCCGCCCATCCTTCCCGCCACTCAGAGGAACTGATGTGGTTATTCATTGAAAGTCTCTTGATACATTGATGCTGTATACCAAGTTTCGTATAGAACACTGAAATGGTATCAGAGATATACATCATTAAAGATTTTGCATAAATTAAAGATGGCCACCAAGGTTTCCACCCAATCAGGGATACCAGAACTCTCATTTATCGTAAGTCTCTTGATGCATCGATGATGTATACCAAATTTTACATCAAGCACTTGAACGGTAGATATCAGAGAACGAGATCATTAATGATTTTGCATAAATTAAAGATGGCCGCCCATCCTTCCAGAGGAACTGATGTGGTTATTCATTGCAAGTCAGTTGTTACATCGATGCTGTATACCAAATTTGGTATAGAACACTTAAATTGGATCAGAGATATATATCATTAAAGTTTTTGCATAAATTAAAGATGGCCGCCAAGGTGTTCGGTCAATCAGATCTCGATGCAAAGTATCTGGATGTATCGATGATGTATACCAACTTTCATATAAAACAACTGAATGGTAACAGAGATATGTATCATTATCGATTTCGCATAAATTAAAGATGGCCTCCAGGATTTCCAGCCAATCAGAAAAGCCGGTTTGGTAATTCATTGAAAGTTGCTTGATGTATACCAACTTTCGTATTGAACAGTTCAATGGTTTCCGAGATATGGATCATTATCCATTTCGCATAAAATTAAAGATGGCCGACAAAGTTTTCACCCAATCAGGTCCCAATTAAATAGGCTTCTGGTCCTTGACTAGGTAAATAAGCATACCAAATTTAGAATTCTTCAGTGGAACCGTTCTCCGCCTATCTCGCTCACGTACAGACGTACGGACAGACGGACGTACAAGACGACGACAATACCCCATGGCCAAAATTGGCCGAGGGGTAAAAACGGTCGGCCAACAGACATCAATCAATATTTGACTTTGTCTTACCATGCAGTGCTCATGGCCTAAATACTTTTTCGTCTTGGCAACGGAATACGTCTCCTGAATGCCAGTGTTGATAAAATACTGAATGAAACCAAGGTCCTCATGGAGTGAATTGAGTCTATAATTTGAGTTACAACCCAAAATTGTTTTTGCGAGTTATTCTATAGAAAATACCTATATCATTTTGATAATCAAGGGCACCAGTCATATGAAGGTGTTGCTTAATCGTATATATTTACCCAAACTGTACCATATTATAGCCACTATATTCTGTACCACATAAAAATACGATACCAGCAGACAATTTGTGAAGTTGATAGAAACGTCATTATGGAGGTTCATGTTCATTTATTACTGGTACAAGATTTAACCATGGAGTTTGTTCAAAGTATACAATTGAAGAATGTTACATTGTCTGAATAATTTATTGAGGCAGCTGTAATTAAATCTTGTTTAACAGGTTATGGAGCTTGCACAAATGTGAAAGTATACAGTTGAATTGGTGATTGTCTGAATAATTTATCGATGCAGCTTTATATGGTAATTCTCAGCGATGTTTGTATATATTGTAAGTTGTATGGACAGAAGAATCGTTATTCCACACTGAGGTGTATTGTGCCCTGGTTCATCTCTAGTGATCTGTATGCACTGGTGATAAGTTATCCTGATTTGTATCATTCTCCCATCGTCATAGCTGTAATCTCCCTGGTATGTACGTTCGTCTAACATCCTCCAACTTGTTTGCTGGCTTGGAAAAACCTGGGGGTGTGCAGGTACAATCGATCTAATGATGGACACAACTATGATCGAAAATGTTTATCTGAATATGAGAATGCTGAAAGTATATCCTGTATCTCTGAACAGAACAGGTTAGCTGCTCATCCATTGGAGAAGAGAATAGATTGATGTGATGTTACACTCAATCCTACTGTTTGGTCACGAATCATGTTGAGGTGAACACAAGCTCAACACCACGCTATTTTGGCACAAATAAATCAAAGGGTGTATATATAATGACAGTAGGTGCTATAGAATCTGATGCCAGGAGATCGTGTTCATCTTATTCAGGCATGAGAAGCTCATCCGTTCATCTAATTCATTCTAGAGGCAAAGATGGAGACACGGTGGTAGTGTTATTGGTTTTGCCCTCCAGCTTGAGCAAATAAATGCATAGTCCTGTACAGTTGTAATAATAATCACTTTTGGGTTAGGAGATGATCTCTTCCCCAGGAGGCTTTTGTGATGGTTGTGTGAACTGGATTACATATTATCCAAATTATTTCAAATGAGGCAGCTCGATGAATGTTTCTACTTGACAGTTGTTTGTACCTGTGATAAGTTAAGGGAAGAGTTCTATGTGCAGGTTATATGGTTGTTCATTATGCTGCTGAACGTCTTGGCCATTCTTACTCCAGGATTTCCACATATTAAGATAATATATATATATATATAGTCTATGTGTGTCTGATAAGCATACCGAGTGCAGAAGAACATCAATCCAGCATTGAATACCTTGAAATTAAGTATAATACCTGGAGGTCCATTGCAGAATTTTGCAGAATACATACAACCTGTATGTCTGTCTAACCAGGAGGAGAACATTATTCACATCCACTTATTTCTCATCTACATAAATAGAAGGAAGACTGTCCAGGCACGGCTATATATGGGATAGGAATGACATTGGTTGGTCGGGTAGCATTGTCTATGTAATGAAGCTGGATTTGTGTGACTGTTTTACTCTTATGTTCATATTGAAATATTGTGCAGTTTTGATGTTTCAAGTTCCTATGATCTAGTATTGTGTTCCCGCTGTATAAATGTACACGCATCAATACCGATTGTTTATCAGACAAAACTCCTGTTGTGTTGGACTCATGAAATATGAAGTGCATGTCAAATTAATCAGCTGAACAAAACATTCTAAGTTTGGATTAAAAATTTCAGAATCCTCCATACAGTAATGTGAGAAAAAAAATTATTGACATTTCAAATAAACCATGAGAACTGAATGCTATCTGTTCTGATGTACGTACAATTGCAAGCTGTCTGTGAATGTTAGGTTATGTGTCAGTTTGAGGGAGGACAGATGGTCATAATTATCAGCAGAGTCATTAATCCAGAAGATTGTAATTCTGTATTGATGTAATGAATGCATCGTTGTAAATGGCCCACAGTATTGTACAGAGAGTATGAGTTAGAAAGAGATCACCGTCCTCCGTTACACTATTGCTGGAGATATTCATGGCATTCTTTGCACTGTGTAACATAGGCTCTGCTTCCATGTTTTTTTTTGTTTCCCAAGACCAAGTTCAAGATGTATACATATATGTTGCAATTGAAATCTGAAATATAAACTGTTTATGTTAAGTGAGTTACATATGGTTTGTTACATTCTTTCACTGGGTTATAACACATCAGTTTATCACAGCAAATACATGTACCACTACTGTCCTGTTTTGTTGAACAAACATGATAACATGTGCGGTCTTACATTTATCAGATCTCTCACATGAACCAATCAAAGCACTACCGCTTGGACTTTAGGGTATTTGTATATGGCCCTGGTGGTAAGCAGTTCTGTAATGACATGCATTTGTGATGCAAGCTTGGTGCTTCTAGGCAGTCAATCTTCAGATATGGTGGTTATTGAGAAAACAAGAGACGGACCGAGATACATATATACACGATGACAAACACCTCAAGGCCAATTTTCGCTGTAACCCATAACCAGATGTGTGTTTGGTTGAAGTTCAGTAAGCCTTGTCATTCTTCAGATATGATATGATCAATTGTTGACAAATTGACTATTTTTTCTGTCAAGCTATGTTGAAGTTGGTCCCGCTCACTGATTTCTTATCAACTTCTGCTCTGTGACCACATGCATGTGTGATATGTAAGTTTCAACTTGGTGCTCCAAGGTATAGTCAATATTGAGAGAGTGGTGACCTAGAAAAATGGGTCATGGGCCTATGGATTTTCGATGGGCTTCTGCTCTGTGATAATACATAATGCATAATGTTAGTTTGCCCATCTACGATATGCCTGTGAGCACCGGACACACAGACGTACATGATGACAATACCACAAGGCTAATTTTGACCGAGGGGTGAAAATTCAAAGCAGAAAACATTTTTATCGGTCATAATTTTCAGAACAATACAATGTGTACACTCATACATCAGCTTGTCTCAATACGTCCCTTACTCTCCTTGTTCCCACACAGATTCAAGCCACTAGAGGCGCTTTATCTGTGTTATCCAAACGTTTTGCTGTAATGCTTGGTTCATGTTGATTCCTCTTAGCAATGCAGAGTTGTGACTCGTACATAGGTTTGTTGGTTTTAGAAAGACACAACGTTCAGAGCTATGATATACTCCACATCCTAGTACATGAGAATTTCTACCAATAATTCAGATGTTGCTCTCTCCGTCCGAAGCTACATAGGTATTCATATACAAGATCCCTGTTGGTGAAAGTCTGTGGAGAAAATGGTTCTACATTGACAATGTGACTGGTTGCCTGCTTGTTGTCTTTCTGGCTAATACATTCATGTACAGTAAGCAATGAGCATTGTGCAGTATTTAATTTATTTCCATTGCTATAAATACAGGATCAGGTAATTACTAGAATTGATTGTCAATGGTATATTTGTCCTGATGAGTTCTAACAGCTGATGGACCAGTCGTGTCATCTGACGTCACATTTCAACAGGTGAATGATCACAGTAATCAGCTGGTTATCTGTAAGGTAAACCAAATTGCATTGTGTGGCATTAAATCATGTGTAAAACTGGAATTAAGTTCTCGTGCACCAAGTAGGAGTATGCTGGTCAGTATTCTGACAAAAAGATGGCATTATGCGACAATGAGAAAATAAGAAGCAATGGTGTCGCTGGGAGTTGGGACTCCACTCAAAAATAGGGGTGGGCTTATGCCCGGGAAAGGGCCAGAACATGTTTGAAAAAAATGATTCTGGAACTATGGGTTGGCCCTGCACAATTCTCATGCAAGTTTACCTCTAATTAACTACTGAAACACAATTTCTTCATTAGTGTCAACATTATCTTCGTTGTCAAGGGTAACCTCGTCTATAGACTCCACAGGCTGTTACACATTTCAGTCCATGTTTACGACAAGAGCAACTGTTATTGCCACATGGATTTCTGGCAGAAAGTTTGCATTTACATCTTACAAAGGTCAGTAAGCTCTCTGGTGCTGCATCCAAGTCTGTCAGGACTGATGTTATTATAGTATCAGCAAGTTTCCAACTCCATTGCATCGGATCCAGGTCATTATTTGTGAGCTTAAACCAAAGTATGACTTGCAAGTGAACCCACAAACTGTGAAAATATGCGGCTCTTTCTGTAGGTGGAAGCTTCTGTGGATCAATTGATGTTTTGCTTGTGGACACCATCTCCATGTATTTAGCGTACCGTAGACTATTCAAAGAATCATCTGCTCTGCCTCCATATAAGACGACATATACCCGGATACCAGCTTTGCCAATCTGTTCCACTGTCACCTCAGGATCGGTCATCAAGAAGGATATCTGCTTCAATTCTTCTGATTGTTTTATCTTCTTCAAAAGACAGGTTTTGCCATGCCCATATGTGACAGAGGTGGTGTCGCAACCACTCCACGCATGGATGAACAGGAGATGGGATGTTACTACTTTGCCAGCTTTGTTAACAAGGTCTTGACCTTTCCACACCTTCAAACATTTCTTTGACCTCTTTGCCTCTGAATGGAAGTGTATATCAGCCATATTCTGGTTCCAGTGGTACATCAAGAGGACAAGTACATCCGTGTCATCTGCTACTACACTCACTTCTCTTCCTTGTCTTGCAAATTGAAGGGCACATTCCATTATCAATGTGTCAGGTGGCCGAGTGGTCTAAGGCGCTTCGCTGGTGACCGCTAGCCTCACACCGCTGAACCGGCACGGGTTCGAGCCCAGCTGGTCCATGTGTGAAAGTTTGTCAGTTACTTGCCGAAGGGCAGTGGTTCTCTCCGGGTACTCCGGCTTCCTCCACCAACCAAACTGACTGTCACCATATGAGTGAAACAAACTTGAGTGTGACATGAAGCCAAATTCCCTCCTCCTCCGCACGTGTCAGCATCTCCAGTACTGCTGTGCACGATCTGACCATCAGCTTCCAAAGATCGACTCAGCAATGTGATGAACTGACTTTTGTTCTTCTCATTCGAGAGAAAGGTCTGCTGGTCACTGTGAGCCTTCGTATATTCACTAAACTGAATATCAGGACATGTTTTTCAAACTCTTCGCTGGTGCTCGTGATCCTCTTCGTAGCCATCAAACAAGAAGAGTTGGAAGATCGCACCAGCGAAGAGTTGGAAAAACATGTGCTGCAGAGGAAAAGTTGTCAACATACCGAGGAGGTTACCCTTGACGACGAAGATAATGTTGACACTAATGAAGAAATTGTGTTTGAGTAGTTAATTAGAGGTAAACTTGCATGAGAATTGTGCAGGGCCAACCCATAGTTCCAGAATTATATTTTCAAACATGTTCTGGCCCTTTCCCGGGCATAATCCCACCCCTATTTTTGAGTGGAATCTTTCATGGGGTTGGGGGGAGGGGTCGGGCTTATACCCGAAGTAATGCGGTAAAAACTATTTTAGTTCTCAGTAAAGTAATAATTTTCAGCAATTTAGACTTTGCATTGTCTTCTTTGAAGGTGAATGAACTCCCAAAAGTCACATAAAATCCTTATTTTTTTATCTTTTCCATACAAAAACATGCAAAAATGTACAAAATATTGAAACACTCATAAAAAAAATCCCTAAAGAGGATTTTTGCGGATTTTGGATATGTTGTTCTATGGCACATTCTGCTCATATGGTGTAAGAATCATCTTTATACCATTTTTTCCCCGGTTAAAATGCCCAACAACCAGACTATAACTAACAGGACTGATAGTGCAAGTTGCCAAACATTATTGTATTGATGTAAGCATGATACTCATATGGAGCGTAATCTTCTAATTTCTGCCATATAAGAACATGATCTCCCCGTTAAAGTATAAGGAGAGCTGTGGCAACTACAACCCAGAAATGACTAAATGATGAAATAAGCATCAAAGATAAACTTCGTACTTCTCCACATAAATGCACTTTAATGCCCGGATATTCATTTGAAATGGATAATATATACAGGTGTCTAACCTTTGTAAAGCTCTGAAGCACTATAACTATGGAGTACTACAAACAAGAGCTCCTATTTGATAGTTTTTCCATAAGCAGTCTCTTACTTTCATACGAATACAACTACAAGATGAGATGTTTTATAAATTTTGAAACAAAATGTCAACCTGTATATTAGGAAAGGTTTTGAAAACAATACTTCCTGCCTAATAGTATATGTACCACTTTTTAACAACCATAATTACACTTACTTGTGAGATCCAATGAGGGATTTTCTAATTTCTCCTGTAATAATTTCTCCAGTAAAAGTCGGAGTTCTCTATAAATTACCCCCGTCCTGGCAAAAGCCTGCAACATTAATAAGTTAAAAATAATTTCAAAATTATTTATGAAAACCTGGTCCGCTGAAATGTTGGTTCTCGTGTATATCGACTGTATTCTTGAAGAGAAATTTGGTCATCATCACGGGAGAGCTCCAATGTCTCTGAAACTTTACATTGCTGTTATAAATCCGAGTTTTGTTAAATTCATTTGCAATAGCTCACATTCTTCTATTATCCTCAACTGGCGGGAATGTCTACTCTACCTTATATAAAACAATAAGCCAATTTCGGTAACATGAGCAACCACGTTGAGGTCAGACTTCAGAGCGACTTCACTCATCAAATCACGTGAAAATTGAAACACCGAGAAGCGAATCAAACAAATTTGCTGTCCTATATTTCTCACAACTTGTGTCAATCTCCACGAAGAAAACATCAGAAAATATTTATCACCAAGAGGAAATATATATGATAAGGACAGCCTATAGAGATATCTTGGGAGGTCTAAATCACTGAAAGGAACAGTAAATTATCTCTATGAAGAAAACATCGCAACAGGAAAAGCATAAGTTTCTAAATCAGATTTACCTTAAATTTAATCCATTTGTCAACAGTGACTAGCTGTTGTCTGTGTTGTACTTCTATGTCTCCTCCAAACAAGAGCACTGGGTGAGGGGAGATAACTGTGGAGTCGCGGATGTATACTCGACTGAGCTTAACCTGTGAGGCAACAGATGCAGATGGAATCATAATCAATATCATTGTTAGCTACATAAACACTAAATAATCTGTATTTGGCTAATAGGGTGTGATTGGACACAATCAGATTAAACCCAGATCCCACTAGGGTAAATTGGATCTGTAACAATTCATATCTCAAGGCCATTTGGTGTCAGATCTTCTGGCATGAACATAATTGTTCATAGCTCGATCATATTTTACCAATCAATGCAACAACAAACATTTGTAAGTAATGTTTCTGTTTGTAACTAAGTCAAACCTGCTCTTAATTAATATAATAAATTTACATGTAATTTTTACATTTTTAAACTGAAACTTACCTTACTGACATATGCGTTCGTGTGCAAACACGGATTAACAAGTGAAGAAATTAAAACAATAGCACAGTTCATTTCCCGCCTAATCACCCACGCCAGCACTCAATCACAATAGATCTCCACTTCTTACGCGTAAATGTAAAGATCCCAAGCGGGGAGGTCGGGTGGGACCATCACTCTGTCAGTAAGGTAAGTTTCAGTTTAAAAATGTAAAAATTACATGTAAATTTATTATATTTTTTACACAGTGAAACTGACCTTACTGACATATGCGAGAATCCCAAAGCAGGACGGAGGGAAGTCCAAGTGACAGCGACTAATGGCGTGAGGATTAGACGGAAGTCAGCAAGAGACTTCATGCTGGCCATAAAACTTAAATAAGAATAGGCTTCCATAAAGGCTCAATAGCGACAGGGTCATATAACGGTATCGTAGACACTGTCCCTATAGTAAGCCCAGACCTCCCAGGCTCATCGGCGCTGACATAATGGAAGTTATATACACGTGCCCCCCCCCTTTTTTTTTAAAAGAAAGTTTTTTATGAGGAAACGTGTTCTTACCATTAAAAACCGATAAAAACACACAGGCCTCTAGTGTCTGTGTGCTGACCCGACCCCGGTGATCTGCTGCGCTGTCACCAGTGGTCCCAAGGAAAATAGGTCGTCCTTGATAAGTGTCATGTCTCTCAAGTAGTATGATGCGAAGGTTGTGTGAGATCTCCAAAAAACAAGCCCTCATAATATCAGTTACCGACCTGTTGGTCCACAAAGGCCAGGACGCCCCAAGCGCCCTGATCTCATGTGCAGAGACATCACACAACGCAGCCTGCATCGATGACACTCCATCGTAGGCTAACCTAATAGTTTTGGAGAGCCAAGAAGAGATAGTGTTTTTAGATATCTCTTGTTGGCTCCGGGGACAAAATGGTATAAATAATCGCCTTCGCCCAGCACGTAGTACTTTAGTGCGACTAATATATACAGTAAGGGCACGAACCGGACACATAAGGTTGTCCGATTCTAACCCTGAGGAAAGGAAATCAGCCAAAGCTGGAACCCTAAATTCTCTACAAGAAGTGTCGTACAGAGATTGGTTCTTGGCTACAAATTCAGGAATGGTAGTAAGTACCACATAAGTCCATCGAGAATCATGCCTAATTTCCCTAGCATCCAAAGCGTGTAGTTCTGACACGCGAGCCGCTGAAGCCAAGGCTAACAAAAAACTGTTTTGTAGGATAGGAATTTCAGATCGGCTGTAGTTATGGGTTCGAACGGAGGTTCTGATAAACTCCGTAGAACTAATGCTAAATCCCATTTAGGAAGTTTTGGTACAGAGACAAGCCTGTCAATCCTAAACGATCTAACCAGAGCTGTTAGATTAGGATCAGAGGCAGGATTAACGCCAGTAGACAGGTTAATAATCCTAGATAATGCAGATCTGTAACCATCCACCGTAGATGGAGCAAGACCCTTGTCTTGAAACAGGTGTAACAAGAAATCTGCTATCTGCTGAACAGAGGCAGAACGGGCATCAATGTTTCTTCCAGTACACCACTCATGGAAGACCCTCCACTTCCCTTGATAACAAGCTGATGTGGAGGATCGAGTGGAAGCGACCATTCTTCTCGAAGCTTCCCTAGAAAACCCAACCTCAGTGAGCTGATCCTTGAGCACTTGCAAGCGTGCAGATGGAATGCCTGAGGTTTGTGGTGGAAAATTGCTGACTTCGGTTGACGAAGTAGTTTTTCCCAAAGAGGTAGTCGTCTTGGGACGTCTACCAGTAATTCCAGAAGGTCGGGAAACCACGGACGAGCTGGCCACCAAGGGACAATTAGATAAACCACGCATGGATGCGCGCGTATCTTTTGTAGAACTAGAGGCAGGATTGAAGGGGGCGGGTAAGCATACGCTATTAGACCCGTCCAATCCTGCGATAGAGCATCGACTCCCACTGCTAGAGGATCCAGTACAGGGGACATATACAGAGGGAGTTGATGATTCAGGTGAGTAGCGAACAGATCTATCAGCGGTTGTTCCCAAATCTGAGCGATTTGGCGCAGAATGTCTGTGTGAAGCTGCCACTCCGTCGGTATAATCTGATGTTTTCTCGACAGTGCGTCGGCTAGTACATTCAGATGTCCTGGTATGTGTCTGGCACGAAGTATGATATCGTTCTGCCAGCACAGATGGTAGAGTATCTCGGTCTGCTTCAGAAGCTTCGAGGACCGAGTTCCCCCCATCTTGTTGATGTAAGCTAAGACAGTTGTGTTGTCTGTAGCTACCAGAACCGACTGGCCTTTGAGGTCCTGTATCAATAAGAGTATTGCTCGATTGACGGCCATGAACTCTAACACATTGATATGGAGTAACCTCTCCTGCGGAGTCCAATAGCCTGATATCGACTTGGATCCGAGGTGGGCCCCCCATCCTTGCATCGAAGCATCCGTGAACAGCTGATGAGTAGCTTGAAACGGGAGCTGCTAAGTGTTACACCAGGCATCACGTTGAGAGGGTCCATCCACCATAATAGGTGATGTTTGACTTCCTCTGTGACAGGAATCATGGGATTCCTGTGCCTGTGTGGCCAATGCTGATTTAAATAGATCATTAGTGGCCGTAACTGTAATCGGCCTCGTGGTGTGACATCCTGTGTGGATGTCAGTAGACCGATTATTGATGCAAACTGGATGGCAGTGCGGCAAGAATGTCTGATGAACAGTGGAATGTCGCGACATATCTTGCACCAACGAACTTCCGGTGGCCGAGCAATGACCAATTTGGTGTCGTACGCCACGCCTAGGAAGTTCCGTTGTTGTGACGGTGTTATCTCCGATTTTTCCTCGTGTGGGAGATAACCCAGTAGTTCGAGGATGTGCCATACAAATGTTGTATCGCATCGGAGTTGTATTCTGCACATATTCCTGATAATGGAATCGTCTAGGTAAAATGATATTTGATACTTCGACTGTGCAGATACGCCGCCACTGGCTGAAATACTCTGGTGAAGATCCAAGGGGAACTGGCTAGACCGAAAGGTAGGACCTGGAATTGGAAACGGCGAGCACCGACCAGGAATCTCAGGTACTTCCGGTAACTTGGATGAATCGGGATATGCAGGTAAGCGTCCCGAAGATCCAAGGAAGTTAACCATTCCCCTTGAACCAGAGCGGTCCTGATGGACCGGAAGGACTCCATCCGAAAGTGAGGGGGTTTCATCAGGAAGTCCTTGTTCAGCCTGCGCAGATTTATTATCATGCGCATTTCCGGTGTATCCTTCTTTGGCACAAGGAAGACCGGAGAATAGAACCCGGGGACCGGTCGTGGACCGGAAGTTCTATTACTGCATGCTTCTGGATAAGTTTGTCCACAGATGCCTGTGTTACCAGAAGGTGTGCCTTCCGTATAGGTATACGGGAGGGCTTGGGAGCAGCAGTAAGGGGTGGATCTATAGTAAATTCTAGGGGGTAACCGTATCGAATAGTACGGATTACCCACGGATCCATCCCCAGTTTTGCCAATTCCGCCAAAATCCTTGAAGTCGTCCCCCGACCGGGAGACTGGATTTCGGCGGGACCGGAAGTTGAGGCAATTCGTGGTCCCGCCATGTCATGAGATTGACATGGCCCGAATCGTCACCGGCCCTGCTGCTTTTTGCCACGACCTTTCCCTTTACCTTTATAGTTGGGATTGGTCTGGCCTTGCTGTTGTGGCATGCGACCCGCCGCTTGAGACTTCCCTTTTGGACCGGAAGCGGAAGTAGTCGGCCTAGGTTGCTTGGCTGGTGGACCGGAAGTGTCCGTAGAAATACGTTTTCCTGTCCCCATACCACCCGCTCTAGGCGGAGGATTAGGCTTAGCCTTCTCCACCGTATCCCTTAGAGACGGTATAATGCCATTAAACAACAGCGAAGATGCTGGCGAGTGCTCCTTCAAAGTACGAATGACTATATCAGGAGCATGGTTGACAACGGAAGACAAGTAAGCTTGTCGTCTCAGATGAACAACCATCGCAGCATTGAACGCGGCTAAAGCCATTGCATCAGCATTAGCTTTAGCAGCCACGTTCTGAAGATCCGCCAGTAATTGTAGCTCAGGACTACTACTGGCTGCTAACTGCGAATGCGACAACCTGCTCAACACAGTGGATATGGCCGTTAGAAACCAGTCCATGTGAGAGGCTATGGCTACCCCCTGCCGCGCAGCTTCTTCAATAGTAGAAGACTGTTTATCAGTTAGCGGGATCAAGACCTTGGAAGGGACCTTGTTGCCTTTACATATGTCGGCAAGATCAGGTTCCGGTTCCGCGGCCTTAAAGTCATATGCCGAATCATGAATTCCGTACGCTCTAGACGTGGGCTTCTCCACCGGAAGTGGTGCCGAAGCGGAAGCCGGTCTAAAGA